>JAQPPZ010004865.1:0-237080 GCA_028583015.1 Wollemia nobilis
CTGCATCAACAATGTTTCTGTCTGCAATGTTTGCGTCTGCAGTTTCTGTGACTGTAGTGTCTATGATTGCAGTTTCTGTGACTGCAATGGCTAGGATTGTAGTGTCTATGATTGCAGTTTTTGTGACTGTAACGGCTGGGACTGTAGTTTTTGCGTCTGCAATTTTTGTGACTATAATTTCTGCAACTACAAATCCTTTATGTGTAGATTCTTCATCTGCATTTGGACGGAAGTCTGCCTTGCATCCTATCTGCGCGCTTGCTGTGCACGTCCCATTAGACGGCCCTTCGTCAGTGTCAACAAACAAATCTACCGTTGCTTCACCTACTTTTTTGACTGAATTCCATTGCTCCTGTTGTGCATATTACCAAGGGTTTTGCTTCTCAGAACTCCATGTCATCAGATTGGACCCATGTAGAAATGAAATATAACATACATACACACAATTCCATTTCTACTTAAATAATTCTGTAGATTTGTAGCCATTTAGCAATAACCATACATAGAAAACAACAATAACAGATGATAAATAAACATGAGCAGATTTGTATTAACAATGGCATATCTGGTTACAACATTTCATATACAGTTTGCAAAACCCTACGCAGAATACTCTTCATAACTGCATACAAGACTTGACAGCATCATGCCATATGCACATATGCACCAGCCTTCTCTCACACGTACCAATGCTCCTCCAACTTTGAATGAATGAATGAAGGGAGGGACTTATTTATACAACTAAAAATTAGTTGAACCCCCCAACTACCTGACACATCATCATTCTTCTAAATTACATTTCACTTGCATTTACATATCATTTCCCACTACAGAACAAACTAACTTATGACTTGTTTCTTTACCGACATACATGACTTAACATCCTACTATTACGTACAATATTAAATTGCGACTTTATAACACTATAAATATATGTACGCACATTTCGTCCAACACTTTGTGTACAACTACAAAATAACACAAAATACCAAAACTTATTCACTAAATGCAGACATATCAATTTGCCTATCTACAGCTTGTCACTTGGCCTTTCATTGATGTCAACGAAGAAATATGCATCAGTTGAAGTTCTTGGTTCACATCGTCCCTCATGTTACGGAGGCAAAAGCACACTTAGACGATTATGCTTGTAGATCACGCTCTTATTATCCTATGATTTTCATTGCATGTCTTTCGGAGGAAGATGCTCCTTGCACCTCCATTTCACCAGGGAGGCAATGATGCTAAAATATAGTGTGTGGTAGTATTCCAATCATGCAAATACCTATAACAATGCAACACATTACAATTTAGTTCCATGATATTTAAATAAACACAATAGGAGGTCTGAAGAACCGACAAATACATGCAAATACACAACACATAACATGTATCATTCATATTCCAATCATTTATAATACATCACGGTGTGGTTAGGCATATTATATAGACAATTAGTGTACCTCAGTAATTATCAAACTTCAACAACTAACTATTTCTTGAAACAAACCACATGACACATGGTTCAACAATTGTGTTAGATGGCATATGCATACATATAATAGGAAACAATAACAACTGATCTACCACTACCTCACTACCCAATACTTGTATATATGAAAGCATTAAAAATACCCCTAATCCATCACAATATATTTAGTACGTAATTCCAACATGATGCAACATCACATAACATCAACACATTATGTACAACTCATATGCATGACTCATTGCTAACATGGCGAATCTATATGTTCATTCATGCATTCTTGAGCGCATGGTGGAGCAAGACATCTGCCCACACCTTTGTGTTTTCAATTGATTTTGTGTTATCTTTAGCTTTTGGTTGTTCTTCATCTTCTTTTAGTACATGCTCCATTCAAGAATTTCTTCTTTACACATTTGTGGACCCTAATCCATATACTATCATTGTTGAAGCATAGCCCCTTTACCTTCCTTTCCTCAAATTGTTGATGTGTCACATTTGTTGAGACTAGCCTTGGGCAAAGGTGCCATGTTCCTTGCATGCTATGGATGCTTCATAGGTGTATTAATAGATCACTATGTTTTTTTTCATCATCTCTCAAGCCATAATCATTGCCTCTTGAAATCCTTGTTCTTGTAAAGTCTAATATAGTCTTAGATGAACTTCTTCAATCTAACAATGAATAGGTCAAAAATATTTTCATCACTATCATCTTCCATACTGATAGCAAGATTTTGAAATTGAATGTACTATGAAGTTTACACACTTAGTTGAAGATATTTGATAAGCACACCCTTAAATATCAATTGTGAATAAAAGGCACTCTTCAACACCTATTCAAATAATTGATGCCACTCTCTATCCATATACAAGGATGCTGATGACACTATTCATTCCCAGACATTTCTTGTAGGCCGATAAGCTATTCTATTTGATTGATCTATTCTATTGGAGGTGAAGTCAATATCCAGATCTCAAATGTTCTTTAACAAAGAGGTGCATGGTGGTGCAGCTTATGGAGAGGAAACGAATAGTTTTCTGGAGTCTTCCTTTGGAAGAGGAAACACACAGTTTTTTGGAGTCTTCCTTTGGAAGAGGAAACAAACAGTTTTTGGAGTCTTCCTTTGGGAGAGGAAACGAACAGTTTTTTGGAGTCTTCCTTTGGAAGAGGAAACGAACAGTTTTTGGAGTCTTCCTTTGGGAGAGGAAACCAACAGTTTGTTTTTTCTATAAAAAGGGAATGACCCCTTGTATATAAAAGTTGAGATGAATGTAAAAATTTTGCCTTGCATATAAAACTTGAGATGAATGTAAAAATTTTGCTGAAATCAATAAAATATCGAAGCTGCCATTGCCCCAAGGTTTTTCCTGCACATTGCAGGTTTTCCATGTAAAATCTGTGTTAATGTTTTTCTGCATTATTGTGTTTTTTGCTTGCACGTAATTTGATAATTTTCTAACATCTCGTATCAGAGCCTAGGGTTTTGTGTGAGTGGGAGCTGCAACAATGACTGGAAGTGTAACCAAGTTTGAGATTGAAAAGTTTGATGGCGGGAACTTCTCCCTATGGAAGATGAAGGTGGAGGATTTGTTGGTTCAAAATGACCAAGCCCTAGCCTTGAAAGGGGTCGCGAGTAAACCAAACAACATGAAATATGAGGAGTGGCAACGCTGGATAGGAAGACGGTTTCTACAATCCGTTTTGTTCAATGTTGTTGAAGAAAGGACCGCAGAAGCCCTTTGGAAGAAGCTTGAAAAGTTGTACGAGACGAAATCTGCAACAAATAAGGTTTTTTTTGAAAAAACAACTTTATAGCCTAAGGATGAAGGAGGGTTCATCTGTGGCAGATCACTTGAATGAGGTTAATACCCTTGTCAGTAAATTGGTTTTAGTTAATGTGAATATGGAGGATGAGGACAGAGCTATCACCCTACTTTGTTCCCTCCTGGAGACTTGGGATCATTTGGTGATGACCATCAACAATTCATCATCAACAATTCTAAAATTTGATGGTGGTAGCCGCTTTGTTGGCAGAAGAGTTGAGGCAAAAAACGTCTCTAAAACCCTCAACCAATGAAGCCCTAGCTGTGAGAGGGTAGACCACAATCTAGATCTAAGTCTAAAGGACGCAAGCTGAAAGGGAAGTGTTGGCATTGTGGGAAGCTAGGGCACTCAAAGGACTGTTGGCAGCTAAAAAAAGGAAAAAAATGGTGAAAAGCAATTTCAGCTATCAGTTGAGGCTAGTACAGTAAATTTTGGAGAGACGACAACATGTGAGGCTTTCTGTATCAACAACAACAGATCTGTTTTGTATACCTGGGTTTTGGACTCGGGTGCATCTTTCCACATGTCTCCTCACAGAGACTGGTTTGACAAATATCATCCATATAGTGGTGGGATGGTCTACTTGGGTGATGATAACCCTTTAGAAATTGTGGGAAGAGGGGACATAAGGATCAAGTTGGATGATGGTAGAGAAAAGGATGTTATGTGATGTACGACATGTGCCAAATTTGCGCAAGAATTTGCTCTCAATCAAGATGATGGATAAGCTAGGGTATTCTATCACTTTCGGTAACAACTATTGCAAAATTACCAGAGGAGCCCTTGTAGTAGCAAAAGGAGAATCTTATGGAACCCTATATCGTTTATGCGGTGATATGGTGACAAACCATGCAACAACAACAACTTCAAGTTAGGATGCAGTAATGTTATGACATCAACGCCTAGGACATATGAGTGAAAAAAGGTCTGAAAATTCTGCATGACCGAGGTATGCTTTTTGGGATTAAGTCTTGTAATTTAGACGTGTGAGCACTGTATTTTTGGCAAACAAAAGAGGGTTTGGTTTACTGCAAGCCCTGATGATTATTCTAGAAGAGTGTGGGTTTATTTTCTGAAGAAGTCGGAAGCTTTGCAAAAATTTAAAGAGTTCAAAGCTCGAGTAGAGAAAAGTTTGGGCAAGCTTGTTTTACGTCTTAGGTCAGATAATGGGGGTGCATATTGCTCCAAGGAATTTGATAAATTTTGTACGTAGGAAGGAATTAAGAACCAGAAGATTGTACCATATACTCCACAACAAAATGGTATGGCTGAGCAGATGAATCGCACAATCATGGAACGTGCAAGAAGCATGCTCAGCGCATCCATGTTGGATAAAAGGTTCTGGGCGGAGGCTGTTAATATAGTTGTTTACCTCATTAACAGGTCACCTACAACTACGTTGTATGGATAGATTCCAGAGGAGGTTTGGTGTGGTAAGCCATTTGATTACTCTCATTTGCATACCTTTGGCTGTGATGCATTTGCCCATGTGCCTAAAGAAAAAAGGTCCAAACTTGACCCAAAGTTAAGCAAATATGTTTTCTTGGCTATGGAGATGCAGTAAAGGGGTATAGACTGTGGGATCCTACTGCCCACAAGGTAATTATTAGCCGAGATGTTATTTTTGATGAAAAATCCATGCAAAGGAAGGAGGTACAACAAACACCTAATGTTGTACCAGTTGAAGTAGATATGGACAAAGAGGAAAATGAAAATCAACATGCTGTAATTTTTGACCAACATGCTGAATGTTTTGACCAGCATGCAGAACAACAAGTAGAACAACAAGTAGAGCAGCCACAACATTCACAAGACCAAGAGTCACGACCAACAGATCATTGGGTCAGAAGATCTACACGCCCACAAAAGTGTCCGGAAAGGTATTCTCCTGTTTTTCTGTCCTCTTTTGCTTTGTTAATTGATGATGGTGAGCCTATTTCATTTCAGGAAGCTAGAGAATCTGAGAATGCAGAAAAATGGAGGAAAGCCATGGAGGAGGAAATGGAAGCACTTTGCAAGAATAAAACATGGGAACTTGTGGATCTCCCACCTGGAACTAAGGCTGTTGGAAACAAGTGGGTGTATAAAGTAAAGAAGAACAACGATGGGTTGTTGGAACTCTATAAAGCTCGCTTGGTGGCAAAAGGTTGTGTGCAAAATTCAGGTATAGAATTTAATGAAATTTTCTCTCCAATTGTGAAGATGACTACTCGTTAGAGTTTTACTTGCACTTGTAGCAGCACAGAATTTAGAACTGGAGCAGCTTGAAGTGAATATTGCTTTCTTGCATTGTGATCTCGAGGAGGAATTTATATGGATCAGCCTGAGGGCTATGAAGAAATAGGCAAAGAGCATTTGGTTTGCAGACTCAAGAAATATCTATATGGGTTGAAACAGGCGCCAAGGATGTGGTACAAAAAAATTGACACCTTCATGAAGAGCCAAGGTTTCAGCAGGAGTGAAGCTGACCATTGTGCATACTATAAGAGGTTTGATGATGGCAGTTTTATAATTTTGTTGTTGTATGTTGATGATATGCTAGTTGCAGGCCCTAGTATGAAGACAATCATTCATCTTAAGGCTCAATTGGCTAGGACATTTGAAATGAAGGATTTAGGAGCAACAAACCAAATTTTAGGGATGAAGATACACAGGGACAGAATAGGAAGGAAGATCTGGTTATATAGAAAAGATTTTGCAACGCTTCAATATGCAAAATGCAAAACCAATTAGTACCCCACTTCTTTCACACTTCAAATTGTCTTTCGAATAGTGTCCTAGAACAAAAGAAGAGAAGACAAGCATGTCTCGTGTACCGTATTCATTAGTAGGAGGAAGCCTCATGTATGCCATGGTAAGCACTAGACCGGATATTGCCCAAGCAGTGGGAGTTGTCAGCCGGTACATGGCAAATCCTGGTAAAGAGCATTGGAATGCAGTGAAGTGGATATTCATATATTTAAGAGGCACTTCAGATGCTGCTATTTACTACGGATCGACAAATTTGCAAATTAAAGGTTATGTGGATTCTTATTATGGTGGAGATAGAGATGGGAGAAAGTCCACTACAGGATATACTTTTCTTCTTGCTGGTGGAGTTGTGAGTTGGACTTCTACGTTGCAGTCTGTGGTGGCTTTATCAACCACTGAAGTAGAATACATTGCAGCAATCGAAGCCAACAAAGAGGCAATTTGGCAAGAACGACTATTGGGTGACTTCAATATAATGCGAGAGAAAATTACATTGCATTGTGATAGCCAAAGTGCTATTCAACTAGTGAATAACCCATCATTCCATGATCGCACAAAACACATTGATGTTAAGTACCATTTTATAAGAAATATGGTGGAAGAAGGTAGGATCCTGTTGCAAAAAATTGGTACTGAAGTGAATCCTGCGGATATGCTTACTAAGCCGATCAAGATAGAGAAGTTTGAGTGGTGCAAAACTTCTCTGGGCTTGCTGAAAATGTGGTAAGGGCAGCATTGGGCAATTGGCACTTGGATGGAAAAACATAGGCAAAGAATTCCTGTATATTGACTTCAAGTGGGAGAATGTTAGGAGGTGAAGTCAATATCCAGATCTCCAATGTTATTTAGCAGAGAGGTGCATGGTGGAGCAGCTTATGGAGAGGAAACAAATAGTTTTCTGGAGTCTTCCTTTGGAAGAGGAAACAAACAGTTTTCTGGAGTCTTACTTTGGAAGAGGAAACAAACAGTTTTTTGGAGTCTTCCTTTGGAAGAGGAAACGAACAGTTTTTGGAGTCTTCCTTTGGGAGAGGAAACAGACAGTTTGTTTTTTTTTCTATAAAAGGGTAATGACCCCTTGCATGTAAAAGGTGAGATGAATGTAAAAATTTTGCGGAAATCAATAAAAGATTGAAGCTGCCATTGCCCCGTGGTTTTTCCTGCATATTGCAGGTTTTCCACGTAAAATCTGTGTTACTGTTTTTCTGCATTATTGTGTTTTCTGCTTACACGTAATTAGATAATTTTCTAACAAGGAGATCGTTGCTATCAAAACTATTATTAATCTTAAATTTTTAATGCTCTTCATATGATGATTAACCATGTGACTGAATTATTTGGTTGATTTTGTTATGAGCCCCTTATGCAACTTTATATCTCTTGATGAAGATTTTAAAAATCTTGGTTATTGCTTATGACTTCTTAGAGGGTAATGGTGTTTGTTTTAAGTTTCTTATTAATCATGGGAATCCTAATTCATGCTATGACATGTTACATCAACCTTTTTGATAGCCTCAAAAAATGGGTTCATTCAAGATAGTGAATTGGTGGTTCACCTAACGGTTGATAGTTTTCAGCTTCATGTTTCCTGCTGATCATCTTTGATGTGATTATTTTTACCTTTTTCCAAAACTGCTTTCTTGTTTTCTTGTCATAAAAAAAGTTTGTACTGTTTGAAAAGTTCATAGAAACCAAGCTCGGGCTTGGTTCAACAAGACCTTGTGACTATGGTTTGGGGAATTGTTGAAGATATAAGGATGTAGAAGTCTTGGAAAAGGCAGGAAGATTAGGGAAGTAGGAAATTCAAAAATTGGGGATCCATAAAAGTAGAGGTCTACAATTGTAGAAGCCTAAAAATTTAGGTGGTCAAAAAGATGCAAGCTCAAAAAAAAGGGGATCCTAAAATAGGTTATCTAAGAAGTAAGATTTTTGAAAATGTAGGAATCTCAAAAAAGTATGTGCAAAATATGAACCATAAAGAACGAGGTAGACAAGATGCAGATAGTAAAAGGATATAATAAATTTTCACTCAAAAGGTGCAGTTGAACTCTTTTCCCTTGATTCTTTTCTTCATGCCACAAGTTTGTTGCCTCAAATTATTGCATTAAAACTAGTAACAGTCCTTTCAATGTCAACATTACAGAAACACTTGAAATTCCAATCCAAAGATCGAAAATAGTTAATATTCAACAATAATATAGTTACATAGTGGAAAGGTAATGAAAAGATATGTCTGAACAATAGTAAATGCAAAAGATTTATAAAACGGTGCTACTTAAATGAGCAATCTTCCAATACAATGTCTTAATCATGTTTTCATTTTGATGATTCCTAACGAGTTTTACCTCCTATAAATGTAGCTGTCATTAGGATATGGCAACCAATAAGTGTTAATTAGGTTGACTAATAAAGAGAGAGAAAACTACACATATAGTAATCTAAGTTCTTTAGTTGTATGTTATAACACATCTGAACATTGTTAAAGGTCTTTAGTGTGTTTGCAATCGGTTCGAATAGGTTTCTAAACCAAGGAAATAACTCAATCCCAAACGAGACTCTACATCCATAACAAGGCTCCTGCCCATACCTAGATTAGCCTTAACCAAACGATAGACTTGATTAACCATATTGTTATATTGTTTCCATTTATTTTCTGGAGTTTGTCAGCAATTTTCTAGGTTGTAGCATTTCTCGTTTCTGACTGAGCATTGTTTTGACAGGCACCACTGTTGATTGGATGTGATGTAAGGAATATGACCAAAGAAACATTTGAAATCTTAAGCAATGAAGAGGTCATTGCAGTTAATCAAGGTAAACAAACTTAGCTTGGCATTTTCAGTTTTTTTGAATCCTTATTGGTAAACCTAAGAAATATCCAAGAGGTTGTCGGTTTTTTTTTTCCACAAATAAAAAGGAATTGTATCTTGTAGTACATAAAAGGACAAAAAGATTATGTTATGAAAGCAATAATACATAAAAGGACAAAAAAGGAATTGTATCTTGTAGTACATAAAAGGACAAAAAGATTATGTTATAAAAGCAATAATACATGAAAGGACAAAAAAATTATGTTATGAAAGCAATAATACATAAAAGGAGAAAATATTACATCATGAAAGCATTAGAATTGCTAGGAATTCTCTTCCTATTAAAGAAAGGAATTCCAGCTTTGTGGACATGGTGAGTGAGTCAGCACTTTGCAAAACCACACCAATTTGGATTTGATCAATAAAAGTAGCTCATGTTTTAAATGCTTCAGTTCCCCAAGTTAAGTGGGGAGGTGTGCTCTTGAACATTTGCCCAAGTTGTATTTCAACTTCCAGAAAAAGCTAATAGCAGATAACCTCATATCCTGCCACAATATTTAATTGAATGGGCCTAACAGTAAAACTTTGAACTCCGAATAGGAGGTTCAAGGTTCAAATCCAATGGGGGTAGAGTTGTACACCATACTTTGATAATCGGAGTTTGGTTGAATAAACATATATTGGGTAAAAACATCCTCTACGAGGTTCATCTCATATGGCCTATGGTCTCATGGACATTAAAAACTACTTTACCTTTTTTACCTTTTACCTTCACCATTCTCTAAAGAAGTGCCAAACCAATACAGAGGCAGTAACAAGAAAATAGAATTCCGCTTGAAACCAAGTGCAAAGAGCCTTGGCTATAACACATTTCCTGAAGGCACAAAGAATAGATGCTACTTTTCCATGTTGAATGCATAGTGTCAAAAATATCGATTTTATATGGCTTGGCGTTGATTTCCAGTCCTTGGTGGATTAGGATCTAGCTCAAGACCTCATGCTTGAAAGGTGCTATTGTTTCTAGGTTTGATGGCAATGTTAAAGATCTTAAATTTTCATAGCTTGTCATGCATAAAATGAAAATCTGTAATAGATTTGATGATGACATTTCAGCTTTATTTCTAAAGCCTTCTCCAGATCAGGTAGGATGGGTAGAGAAGCAGATCAAAGCCGATGTAAATAATTTGAGTTGCACTACACCATGGGATGAAGAGTGTGAGGTTGGCTCTTTCCCATGAATAGTGTATTCTTTTATAAATTATATGACAAATATTCATTAACAAATACCTATAAAAACTATTTTTAAAACTACAAGCGTCCCCCAAAAAAAAACTACTAAACACACAAAAAAAAGAATAAGTAACCAAGGAAAAAAGAGAAATATAAACTGATATACCTACGTAATTGTTCATCAAACACCTCAGATACAAAATAGACACCAAACCATGTGTTTTCTTTGTTTTTTATTTATTAAAAAAGAATCTCAACAAAGGAAGTCCTAAAAGCATGTTAATAACACAAAGTATATTTATCACAATCTTCAGTTGAAAGGAAAGAACTAAACCAATCTGGGGGTCCAATATTCTTATCTTTGCCCGTTAATGGGGTTTGGATTAGAGGGCTCATCTCTGCTGATGTTATGCCTGTGCAATACCGATTTCAATAGCTTCCTTGAATTCACATTCAGTGAAGCATTCCACCCCACCTAACACCTTTGTAGCACAACAGTTTCATATTCCACACAATGCAAAGGTGTGATACACAATAATGTAAAAGCAAAAGAAACTTAGTATAACTCATACATGTATCTTATTCTTGTATGCAATATAGTGACAATCCAATATTATATGCACAACTACACTTGTACAATGCTTGAACAAGTATGATGTAATGACCCTTTTCTGGGGTCCTAGGGATTTTTAACAATTTGCTAATTTTTGCAAATAATAAAATGACACTAAAATGCAGATAAATTTCCAAGATTTGCAAGACAACAATTTACAACAATTACCCAATGAAGATTTTTATTTAAATGATAATCAACAAATTCCATAAGGACATTTCACATCAATAAGCAATTACATTCATCAGATCTGATTACAATAAACAAGAACATTTATCCAAGATAGGACATTGCACCTTTGAAATATAATATGCTGATTTATCACTTGGGAATGGCAGAATAACTGGCAGAAATGGAAGACATCTTCTCTGGAATCACCATATGCTGATTGGATCCTCACAACAGGCTTGGAAAGGCTGCAGATGATATTATACTGAATCTTCCTTTGAATTGCACCAGAAATTGCCTTTGTATGGAACGTCCAGTCTAGGATGACTGCAATTCCTGAATATATCCCCAAAATCTAATTTTAATCTGCAATGGGATAGGACATCTGCTTTGAGGAGGCTCTATTATTTGTTGAATCCCTCAGAACTTGCTAATGTGCAGCCAATGGGAGGGACGTCTGGTGCAGAATGAGCTCAATGTCTGAGATTAACTCCAAAACCTGCCAACAAACAATCTTGGGATGGGACGTTGGACTTCTCTATGACTTAGTTGCTGCAATTTATATCACAACTCTGCCAAACTTCTCCTAAGAATGGGACGTCCAGCTTCTCTAGGGCACAAGTGCTGCAAACAATGCCACAACACTGCCAATTTTCCTCCAGGAATGGGACGCTCCTTCCCACAATGGAGAAATGCTGAATTAAATCTTGATTTCTGCAATTTCAATCTCTAAATAGCTGAATAATCCTTCTGGTAAACCCTCAATGGTGAGATATTGAATTTCTGCTCACAAATGCTGATCCATTTAGCTCATGTGCAAACTCTGAATGAATTTGCCCTTGGAGACACGAGGGTTTTCGTCCTCTGCCTCTTGAGACTTAGGGTTTCCGTCCTTTGTCTCTATCACTGAGGGTTTTCGTCCTCAGAGATTTGCTTGTCGAGGGTTTTCGTCCTCAGAAGCCAGGGTTGTGACTTCTTAGCCAAAACACCAAAATGGGAGAGTAAAAATGGCAAACATGAATTGCAAAATGAAGTCCACCATTTCTTTTATAATGTTCAACCCTAATTCTCCGTTGAGCATATTTTATTATTTTATTTTATTAAAATAATATTATCTCCATATAAACAACTTATTCTCTGTATTAATTTTTTGATTCATTAATAGAAGTATTTTTTCAATAAAAAAAAAAAAAAAATATTATCTCCTAATATTCCCTAAGTGTGGCGTTCCCTTTATAACTCCCTTTTTATTATTTTTTATTATTTTTGCTCTCCTAAGTCTCATAAAGCCACATTATTATTTTTATTATATTATTTCCCTTACTTAACCACAAAAATAATTATTAATATAACACCATATATATATATAAAGCCGAGAATCCAAAATTGGGACATTACATATGACATCACATTATCAAATGACATGATATCAAGTGGTTAAAAACCTAGGGTCTCAAAGTGAATACCCAGTTCAAATCTTGCCAGGTGATATATGCATAAGTGCCAATACACTCTGCTATAATAGGCAATATGTACATCTCAAGACATGTAGGGGATGAATATAAACAAGAGGATCATCGGGGAGATGGTCTTTAACATCAAACTACCCACTACGTGATATTCTTATAAAACAAAAATTACAACCCCTACTAACTTCATTACAAACATTATGCATCACACACACATGCAACAACCTAGAAACAATAACAAACTATAATGAACGCTGCACACAACAAAATGCTCACATGTAGAAACACATGCAATGACTCAAAGCTGTGATAGTATGTGGGCTGGTGTCTTGTTGCATTTGCTGCCTACATTCCCACCCCAATTCAATCAAGGTCCTTGTCAATTGTTTCATTGGTACCTACAAGTGGGCAGGCTGACCATAAGGATCTGAAGCTAGCATTGTTTAATTGGAGAAACTAGCAAGAAGAGCCTACAATTGTTGAATCTCCTGGCATGCTCTCCTATTCTTTTGCTGCACCTTTTTGAAATCTATATGCTGGGCCCATTGTCTGTCTGACTTCTCTAGATCCTATTGTGGTGTTCCCACTTGAGTCTCAAGAGAAGCAATGTGTTGGTCCTCAAACAACTCAAACTCCGGAGTGTTGATTTGTTGGTTTCTCTATATCATTTACTCTTGGTGAAGGTGACATAGTGTCTCTTTTTGTGCATGTCAAACGCCTTTGCGTCAAATCTCTGCAAAACAACTCACTTTCATATGGAGACAAAACAATGTATCTAAGGATAGATTGGAGGCAGATGGGCTTACCTACCTCCCAACGAGAAACACTTGGACTTAAACATGGTGCTTTCTATCCCAGACAACCCCTCTCATGTGACATTAGTAGCCTGCACGACATCCTACCTTTCTTTGACGATAATTAATCTGTCTCGGACGACATATCCCCAATCATAGACAACGTGATTCTATGCTCAGATGATATTGGTAGCCTGAATGACACTCATTTTGCCCTTGATGGTAACACTCTCTTTCCAAACAATCTGTACTGGTCTGAGCTCAGACAACAACTTCTTGGACTCAAACGACTCGCTTCCGCTCTATGAAGGCATTCCATTAGGTTGTAATGGCAAGTTGGCGGACACAAATGACTTATTTTTCTTCCTTTCCTTAGACATGGATGCAAGGCTTGACGATATGTTTGAAAGTCTAGTTAGAGACTTTGTAGGCCTAGACAACTCTCATAGTCTAAATAGTCTCTTGTTGACCGTAAACAACTATAACTGCTTCTTGGACAGACTTGTTAACAAGAATAACTTCTTTTTAACCTTGAACAACAACTTGTTTGGCTTAGACAACACCTTGCATAGCTTGGACGATGTTGATAGTCTAGAGGGACAATGCTTCCATTCAAACAACAATTAACTCCTCCCTTAAAGCTTTAGAAACATAGATTGGATTCATTAACAATGATCAACTTTTGCATTGATGTTAAATACATGAATGATCAAGAACGTAAATGGTCAAGAGTTACAACCACCTTTTAACTTCTCGTAACCTTCGTAACCATTACATGATATGTCATTCCCCCCTTATTACATCAATGTTCAATCAAAGTACATACAAGAAAATTTCTAAATTTTTCAAATTTTACACGTGCAAGAGACTTTGTCAAAATATATGCACGTTGCTCCTTTGTTGGACAAAACTAGAGTTGTATGTTGTGTTCTTTAACATGTCCACGAATTAAAGGGAATTGAACCTCAGTGTGTTTTGTGTGCTCATGAAATATTGGATTGCAAACAAGCTTCAAAACTCCTTGGTTGTCACAACTTAGGATCGTTGGTTGCTTTGTGGGATGCCCATTCTGAACAAGATGTGACGTAATCATATTGCCTCACAAAAAGTTCCTCCCACAACAAGTAATCAGTGGATCTTGCACAATCTGCATCCGTGAATCGTGTCAAGTAGAATTGATCATTCTTCTTGTACTCCAGATCAGACTTAGTATATACCTAGGTACCCGCTTTGCTGCTTTCCAATTACACACCATTGGTTCCTACATGAACCATGAAAAATAGATAATGGCATAGCTGATGTCAAATTCGGTGTATGTCAGATAAATGAGACTCCCAATTAACTGGCAATAGAGAATTACATTAACCTATGGATTTGGGTCATATTGGGATAGTTGCCATCTTGCCTCTGTCAAAGTGTCCATGGGCTTGTAGTCATTCATCCAAAACTTATTGAGTAATGTCCTAGTGTACTTCATTTGTGACATGAGAACATGGTTCTCAGTTTGCCACACCTCCAAGCCAAGACAATAGTGCATTATCTCGATATTAGTCATGTTGAACAAGCGCTTCAATGCTCTCTTGGTCTCTTCAATCAACTTCGCTAAAATCCTAGTGATGACCAAGTTGTTGACATACACAATGATGATCACAACCTCTCTTCCTTGCCTTTTGAAGTACAGGTTTGGATCATAAGGACTGTGACAAAATCCATGTTGCAAAGATGCTTGTCGATCTTCACATACGAGGCTTTGGGAGTGTGCCCCAACTCATAGAGATTTGATGAGTCTGCATACATTGTTCTCCTAACCAAGTGTGATGAATCCCTCTATGTCATGCAAACTTCTTCATTGAGGTCACCACTGAGAAATGCACTCTTCATGTCCATTTGATCCAAATTCCATCCAAACTGTTGTCAATCATCCTAGTTATTGTAGCATGTGTTAAGATTCCCAACACTGGAGAAGTGGATTACAGATTCAAGAACCAAACAAGACTGTAGTCATGAGATAAAGCTTACAGTCATGTGACATATTGTCCTATACAACAGTCATAAGACGATTCAATGTACTTGTACGTCACAATCCTTGTATGACACAATCTTAGCAATTGTATGTAATAAACACCCGTTGATATATATTGGTTTGAGTTTGATGTGTTTGTTTGATTTGTTTTGAAAATGATGTCTTGCTGGTATTTATGAATTGCAATAGATTTTTGAAACATAAACCATGAAATACAACGCTAAACTAATTGCAAAACATATACAAGGCAAGATAGAGCAACTGCAACACTTTATTAATCACCAAATGAAATAATTACAAGTTCTGATTTTTAATTTTCAGACCTGGTATACTTTGTCTTCAGACTTGTAAGAGTGTGCAAACAATGCTCAAACGCTCCCAAAATCGCTCTAGGTATTATATGTGAAGTCCACTATCAATGGCCAATGAATGGAGACCACGGTGAAGCCAAACTGTTGAAGATGCAAGGTCTGATCTGAGAAGTCTGCGAACTGTTATGTGTACTTCAGACTTGTTAGGTGTAGCAAATGATGGAGAAATGACAATCAAAAGGATGCAAAATGATCTTCAATGCTAGCCACCCAAGTTGCAACCATAAGACCTCCAAATCGCCCCTTCTAACATGCCCAAAGTGTCTCAAAAGGGTGGCGGACCTGTAGGTAGTTATTCCTCTTCCAATAAATAATATCTCAACTGAAACCCTTCAAATTTATACTTGTTCTCTTTGTCTTTAATAGGAAATTCGTTTGGTGAAGTACCCACAAAATTCTACCTCAAAAATCTAAAGTTGTGAATGAAATTGTCACCATGGCAAGATATGACCAGCAAACCCTACGACCTGCAAATTAAAATAATTCCTCCTCCAGAGTATCCCAAATTGGTGCTTGAAATGATTGTCAAGTCACAAGGAACCCAATGCAAAAATACCCGCAATCATATGATGCCAAAATCTGAAGTTATGAGTGAAAATATGGATCAGCTGTAGGAAAACCAGTCATGAATGGAAGTCTGAAATTACCTCAATAGGTCCTTAGTTCTCCAAAATAACTATGGATTCTTGTATGGCTGATGAAGGCCAACAAAACTCAGAAATGGTTTGCCAAATGAACCCTCCAAAATATGCAAACCCTAGATGAAATCTCTGAAGCACAAATGAGAGTTCTGAAGTAAACTCTCCTCAATAATGGCTAGGTGTGATCTTTCACACACGAAACCACTGTTACTTATGAAGGTGTACGTCTCCACAAGCCTCAACAATGCAATCTTCAGCAATAGACTCAAATGATATAAAAAATGGATGCTACAAATGTCCCATCTCACCTCTATTTATCTTTTTTGCTCCACAAGGTCGGCCAAGGTTTATTTTATTTTTAATCCTTATCTCTCCAAAAGTGGACCACCATGTCCTAGTAGCCACAACGTTGTTTTAAAACACTTTTGGCCTTTTTTTAAACTTTATTTTATAATTTCCCTTTATATTTTAATATTAGAAAATTAAATTATAATAAAGGGAAAATAAACTCATACTTAGCCAAATTATGCATCCACACAAGAATATGACATTGCAACTGAAAACTCCATGCTGAAGCTCACCAAATTATTACCTCCATAGCATAATGAGACCCTTAACAACTAGATGATCAACCTACAGGGACTCTGAATAGGTTATCATCATCTAACTCATCTCCATCACCGAAGAGGGGACATTACATTGTATGGCACAATCCTTGTACGACACGATCTTAGCAACTGTACAACACAGTCTTAACACTTGTACGACACAATGCATAAGACGATTTATTGCATGAGACAATGCAATACTTAACAGTCCAATCCTTGAATTTGTATGCCAACACTTGTATGGTAATCACATGTACAATGCTCAAGTCTTCGCCAAGTAACACTTGTAGAGTTAAGACGGCGATATCCCAAGACTGCGATATAGGCTTTGTACGACAATGCCTCGTATGGTTCTGCAGCAATCCAACTTACATTTCTACTTTCATGGCTGTCATTTCCTGCAACCTGCAACTATGATAAACATATACTACAACACAATAGACAATCACACCAACAGACACAATGCAAATGGAATGCAAATAGAATCAATGTATCAGCATTCAATTGGTAATTGCTTACACAGTCATGGCAGACGACAATGCCTGCAAATAGCACATGCACATACACAGGGTTCTCTCTCTCCTAGGTGCTCTCATACATATCTTACAGCAATGGATTGATTGTAATGGCATGGAATGCCCCAAATGAAGGAGGGGGGTTCTATTTATCAACTGCCTTGGCCATTGCATTCGACGGTTTCCAGGACAACACATACCAACCACCACCCCATTCGGATGCACATTACATATGACTTTAGGAAACTTCAAAACTTTTGCAATTTATCAAAACTAAGACCCAAATTACATTACATTGTCATTTCACTTATATTTGCATTTGCATTTCATTACATATTACATTTCATTTTCATTTCAAAAGTCTAACACAAAATTATACCCTGTTGTGATGCATTTTCTATTTCTTCTTCTTTTTCTGGGAAGCCGTTTTGCTGCCTATAGTTATGATGTTCAGAACGTTGTCAAAACAGAAAGGTAAAAAGGTTTAGAGGCTTCAAATTTTCAAAAAAGGTTTGCTTCGGTTTGGAACAATACTACAATTAAAAAATTATTTATATGTAAAAATATAACAAAAGTAATTAATAAAATATAAAATGTGTTAGAGAAGTTTAATTACTTTATTTTTATTATATTTGTTATGTTTTTCTTTGAAGAAAAAAAAACCTATATATTTCATAAATATAAAAGTTAAAAAAACAAAACAAACATGGGCTGAACCAAAGCAGCTTGTCCAAGAAGTTCGAATCGATTCAAACCTTCGCGAAGTTTTGCCAAACCTTGTAACTATGACAGTCAAATTGCATGCTCTACATGTGATTCTCTCCATTCTTTTTGTGGTTTGTTCTCTCCAATGCCCTCATCCTCTTTATGTTGGAGTGATGTTTGGAATCTTGCTCATCAACTGTTGGAGTCATCCACCAAATCCATGTTGGCAATGGTGCAAAAAACATAGCATGTGTCAATATTTAAATCGTGCAATACAAATCATATCACACTATAGTTATGCAATAAATTATGTTACATGGAAATGCATATGATATCTAATGTGACTATGACAAATTTAAATACAAATCGTATCACACAATACAATAATGCAATAAACTATGTTGCATAGAAATGGCTATGGTATCTAATGCAAATACAACAAATTTTCCATACCCCCTAATATGGATACGACAGTATAGAAAGCATATGTGCTTAATATAAAATAAAAAAACATATAAGACAAAAATGTTTACACAATCATGAGTTTTAATAAGATATTTTCATTAATTAAGAAGATAATTGTCATTGTTTTTAAAATTTAAAATTTATCTTTTAAAAATTACGTATTCTTCTTTTAATCTCATGTCATAGATGTAGCTCTATGTTTGTTTTATTTTAATGTGTTATGTATACAGGTATTGTGGTAGTAGTTAGGTAGTTTCCAATCACCTATTGCTCCTGTAAATCCTATTAGAATGCATCTATGTGGGAGATGTCGGGTGCTTGTGGATATATTTGTTGGGCCAAGTATGTTGTTTGATGATGCTTGTCGACGTAAGTTTGTGTGTGTAGCTCTACCATACTATGATGTATTGATCACAGTAATGCAAAATACATGCTATGCGCACAAAATGTGATTGGTATTTGTAAGTTATTTCCATTGTATACTTTTATTGATATATTTGTAATGGAATTATATTGTAGTGTGTTGTATTCCATTTCTACGTTCTGGTGTCATTGCTTGTTCGAAGTGGAGTAGAATTTGGTAACATGGAGTTGTGATGATCATATCGTTAGAGAAGGTACACAACAACAACAATAGGAGAATTACAATTCAGTCAACAAATAATGCAGTCTCCCTTGGGAGGAGGGAAGATTGGAGCTTGCAACTAAAAGTGATGCAGACTTGTTTGTTGATGCCGATGAAGGGCCAAGTGGCAAAGAAGCATACCAAGATATTGTACACGATAACTTGTGCAGTAATGTCCACAAATTTAGACCTTCATGTAGGCATCCATGCAATAGTAGAAGTTTGTGCAAATGAAGATGTGCATTGTAATATACTGCCCCTGTTCTAGATGCAAATTTGATACGACTGTGCTGATGGCAATATATGAAATGTGTGCTGATGTCATTTTTGTTGCTAGGGATCTAGTTTTGAGTTCAATTTTCTTTATTGCCTTCTGAGCTTTGTCGTTTGGCTTAATATGCAAGTTATGAATTTGTTTTGGAATAGAATATGCAGATGCAATGAAGCAAATACATACAATATGCAGATAAAATAGTTCTGTTCTACAACCTACAATTTTCTGAGCATAAACACAATGTATATTATTATATTCAACCAACAGAATACATTTCAGTTCAGTTCTAGATGGTGCAGACCTGGATCAAGGTATTCTGGGCGCAGCCAGTCAATATAGTTGATGATTTTTGACACTTAAAACCTTCAAGTTCTGCCCTATAACACCAGATAAGCCCCTCCTGGGAATAGACGCCACTGTCCCAATGTAAATTGCATTCCAAAGGCTTGTATGCAGTCACGTGGCCCTAGCAGCAGTACAACAGGCCTCTAAAGGTGTACGGACTGATTTTTAAAAAAAATCAGGTCTTCAGCGATTTTAGTAAATGAGGGATCAAATCAGGTCACCTAACCCCAAGAAATCCAATGATTCAGCGCCCAAAATGATATTCTCAATGATTTGCGAGCTATGAGCAAACGTGGGTCCTCTGGTCACCCACAACTGTACGGCTATGTCTGAAATAATTTCAGTTTCATTCACAAACTTTCTGCCTTCTGGGTTTTGAATGATTTGGTTTGAAAATGCAATTAAAACCCTACCAATCTGAGCACAAGTGAATTCCCTGAGTGAGAATTCCAACCATCAACTAGGAATGATCTCACACATCCGAAACTGATATGCCTGCAACGGGTTTCCGTCCACTGCAAGTCCAAGAAGCTCCAACAATGAAGCAATGAAGTCTCTGCCAAAACCCCAATGTTCTTCAGCCAATTTCATAAACCAAGATGATTGAAAATGAAGCAATCTTCCCCTTTTTATTTCCAATGCTTTCATTTGGAAGCTTTTAGATTTTGGGGCCCAAATTCAAATTGCCTTTATAATTTAATTTAAGTCTCCACTATATCTTGGTTTTAATTTTATTTTATTATTAATCACTCTCACTCCCTAGGCGTCCCCCTTCATGATCATACATGGGCCTTTTTAAGTTATAATGTTAAGTTATAAAAACACCTTATATTATAATTAAATGGCCCAATATAATAATAATAATTTATTCCACCTAGAGCTCCGGATGTATATTCAACGCTAAAGAATTATGCTGGAAAGCTTGTCCTGTCCACTGCTAAAAATGGAAACCCCTTGAACTAGACTTACTAAAAAAAGTAAGTGATCAACAAATGTGCCCGGAATGCAGGAAATGGGCCCCAACCAACACCGAATAGCCTAAGGGACCTTGGATTAGGCTATTTGACCACTGAGCTGTCTAATATTGAGAAGGGGACATTACATCCATGCAAACATAGAACTTTGTATAGACATGCACGACAACAAAGAAATCTACACAAGTGAAGATGTGCATGCTGACAAGAACATTTGCACAAAGAGAAGACGTGCGCCGACAAAGAATTTCACACATGGAGACATGCACGCAAATGGACAAGTTCACACTGGTGGAGACGTGTGCAGATGGAGAAGTTTGCACTAGCGAAGATTCATGCAAATGGACAAGTTTGTGCAAGTGTACGTGCAACAGAACATGTTTGCAAAGACATGCACAAAAACTAAACATGATTGCGAAGACATGCACAAAACTGAACATGTCCACGAAGGTGTCTATGACTAAGCTATATGTGATGGCAAAGGTCAGGCCGACGAAGGTGTTTGTGATGAAGGAATGCACAATAAACATGTAAGTTTGCATTGATGAAGTTGGGTGTGACAAAGGAGAAAACTTGGGTTGGCAAGAAAGATTTATAATGGTTGAAGCAAGTTGTGTGTTAGACAGTGTGCATGATGAGTGTCTAGCATGAGAGCCATTGCAAGTTGGTTTGTTCGATGGTGAGAAAGATGGGAATCTAACATTAGAGCAAAGGAAATATGGTGTGTCTGACAGTGAAAGTGATAGGTGTTCAACACTAGAGCAATGACAAATTGGTGTGCTCAATGGTGAATGGGATGGGAGTCTGACATCAAAGCAACTACAAGTTGGCATGCTTCATAGTGGGCGGTGACATAGACCCAAAACAAGGACTTGTGACACGAGGTTGCAAAGGTGGGCGAGCACTGGCTGCAAAATGAAGGTGGAATTAAATGAAAAATAAATGGGGAATTTCAAATTTGTCATACAAGTTGTTCTCCTTTGCTGCATCAGAGAATTCACATTGTATCGAAAAGGATTCGCCATTGGTTTGTGGGTCGTGAATCCAAAACGTTTTGGCATGGGCATTGTTTACAGGATGTGAGCCCAAAAGATACTGACATTGTCATGTAGAATGGGATCAACAAACATTAGACGGATTCCCTTTGCTCATGGCCAATATGCCATTCTTCCCTGTCGCAATTGCAGGTTCACCGACATGTTTCATTGGTGTTTGCCACTAGTTTGTGATTATCGTCGTTATCTATTTGTTGCTATTGGTGGTTTCATTGTCTGCAATGAACCTCTTCTTCTTGTGCGAATATTTCACCTCAAAATTCTTAGTGCAGAGTTAAACTGAGATAAGAAATTCAGTGCCAAAGATAATTCTAACTATGATCACAAAGAGTATTGATAAAAGCAACACTAATATCGTATATCCAATAACATAAGCGTTCATGAATTGAAACATTGAAACATAAAGAACAGTAATTTGAGGAATTCAGAATGAGAATTTACTATCGCAAGCCATTTCGAGGGGGCAACCTCCTTACAAAATATGCAAATTCTTTCTCTAGACCGTGAGGGTTACATCCTTCCCATTTTATAACATTTACATGAATATTTCCTGGCATATTATTACAATATTCTATGACATCTTGCTATGACAATATTCCTAACTTACCTAATTTATGACAATTACATTCATAATACCAACAATTACATTCATAATACCAACAATTACATTCATAATTCTATGACAACAAAGAGATTCTATGACAAAGTAGTTACATATGATGCTATGACAAACACTCTCCTAACGTAACACGTGGCCCACTTCTAACTAGATATGTGGTCCACTTATTTACAATAACATATGCCCCAATGTGTTACAGGTGTCGGGTATGTAACATTGTCGTCGTTGATGCACACATAACCCTTGTCATCATTGAGGCTGTCAATGTTCACAAAGCTATTGCCCAAATCCTTGTCAGTAGCTGAGGCATCATCTAAATCCTTGTCTTCAATAAAACAACCATCCTCATCATTCCAATTGTTATCCAGGCTCTATCTTTCTCTAAAAGTTGTCGTTATTTGCAATGTTACCGTCGTTGGCCTAGAAGACAATTGTAGAATTGTCGTTGGCTTTATCATCATTATTATTGCTGACACCGTCCTTGTCATAACCCTTTGTCATTTGAGTTGTGGTCGTCTACCACTTTGTCATTGTCCTTGTCTATAACACAAATGTTGTAGGTTCATTCAACACTTGTTCGTTTGTCACCATAGTCAATACCTTACCATCATAAACCAATGGATCACTTGTCGTTGGCACCTTCCCTGAAGACCCATTTCTATTGTCATTAGTCTTGTCGTTTGTGTCTATCCTATTGACGATATTCCCCTTGTCATTGCCATTGTCAACTTGCATCGTGTTGTCATCTTTATTTGTAGCACAATTGTTGTTGTCACCTACCTGATCGTCCACTGTCACTTCGTTACCTCACACCATGCCATCGACTTTTACCTTGTTGGCCAATGTGTCTTTGTTGTCGCACTCGTGTTGTTAGAACTTACTTTCTCGTCGTCGTTGTCCCCTTGGCTTTTGTTGTTAGTAAATTTTTTCAGATTTTATACCTGCAAGCAGAAAACACAATGACAGAGAACAAAACAACAACACAAATAACACAGAGATTTTACGTGGAAACCTACAATGTGTAGGAAAACCACGGGGCAATGGCAACTTCTTCTTTTTATTTATTTCAGAAAACTTTACATTCTCAACTTCATGCACATCCAAGGGATCATTCCCCTTTTATAGAGCAAAAAAGGAAGACACCGAAACTATTCGTTTCCTCTCCTAAAGGAAGCCTCCGAAAAACTGTTTGTTTCCACTCCCAAGGAAAAGCATCTGAAATTGTTTGTTTTCCACATCCAGACGTCTGACACAAACTGCTTCCTAGACGTCTGCTGCCTAGACGTCTATCAGCCTAGACATCTAGCCTAGATGTCTAGCAGTGCTGCCTAGACGTCTAGCAGTGTTGCCTAGATGTCTAGCAACAACCTCTGCTGGCTAAAACCCTGCATAGTGACTTCACCTCCTAACATTTTCCCACTTGAAGTCAGTATACAGGAATTCTTTTTACCAATGTTTTTCATCCAGTGCCAATTGCCCAATGCTGCCCTTGTTATATTTTCAACAAGCCTAGAGAAGTTTTGCACCACTCAAACTTCTCTGTCTTGACCGACTTTGTAAGCATATCTGCAAGATTCACTCCAGTGTCAATTTTCTGCAACAAGATCCTACCTTCTTCCACCACATTTCTTATAAAGTGGTACTTGACATCAATGTGTTTCATGCGATCATGGAGTGTTAGGTTCTTCACTAGCTGAATAGCACTTTGGCTATCACAATGCAACGTAATTTTCTCCTGCATTATCTTGAAGTCACCCAACGATCGCTCTAGCCAAATTGCCTCTTTGTTGGCCCGAGTTGCTGCAGTATATTCCGCTCGAGTGGTTGATAAAGCCACCACAGACTGCAACTTAGAAGCCCAAGTCGTAGCTCCACCAGCAAGAATGAAAGTATATCCTGTAGTGGACTTTCTCCCATCTCTATCTCCACCATAATCGGAATCCACAAAACCTTTAACTTGCAAATTTGTCGATCCGTAGTAAATAACAGCATTTGAAGTGCCTCTTAAATATCTGAATATCCACTTCACCGCATTCCAATGCTCCTTACCAGGATTTGCCATATACCGGCTGACTACACCCACTGCTTGGGCAATATCCGGTCTGGTGCTCACCATGGCATACATGAGGCTTCCTACTCGCTGATGAATACGGTACACGAGACATACTTGTCTTCTCTCGCTTCTGTTCTAGGACACTGTTTGGAAGACAATTTGAAGTGTGAAAGACGTGGGGTACTAACTGGTTTTGCATTCTGCATATTGAAGCGTTGCAGATTCTTCTCTATATATGATTTTTGACTTAACCAGATATTTCTTCCTTTTCTGTCCTTGTGTATCTTCATCCCTAAAATTTGGTTTGCTGCTCCTAAATCCTTCATTTCAAATGTCCTAGCCAGCTGAGCCTTAAGTTCAATGATTTTCTACATGTTGGGGCCTGCAACCAGCATATCATCAACATACAACAACAAAATAATAAAACTGCCATCATCAAACCTCTTATAGTATCTACAATGGTCAGCTTCACTCCTGCTGAAACCTTGGCTCTTTGTGAAGGTGTCAAATTTCCTGTACCACATCCTTGGCGCCAGTTTCAACCCGTACAGTGATTTCTTCAGTCTGCAAACCAAATGCTCTTTGCCTTTCTCTTCATATCCCTCAAGCTGATCCATATAAATCTCTTCCTCAAGATCACCATGCAGGAAAGCAGTCTTTACATCAAGCTGCTCCTGTGCTGCTACAAGTGCAAGTAAAACTCTAATAGTAGTCATCTTCACAACTGGAGAGAAAATTTCATTAAAGTCTATACCTGAATTTTGCACATAGCCTTTTGCCACCAAGCAAGCTGTATAGAGTTCCAACAACCCATCGCTGTTCTTCTTTGTAAACCCACTTGTTTCCAACAACCTTTCTTCCAGGTGGGAGATCCACAACTTCCCATGTTTTATTCTTGCGATGTGCCTCGATTTCCTCCAGTTTTCTGCATTCTCAGACTCTCTAGCTTCCTGAATTGAACTAGGCTCACCATCATCAGTTAACAAAGCAAAAGAGGACTGATAAACTTGAGAATACCTTTTCGGACACTTTTGTGGACGTGTAGATCTTCTAATCCAATAATCTGTTGATTGTGGCTCTTGGTCTTGTGACCGTTGTGGCTGCTTTACTTGCTATTCTTCTTGTTGTTCTGCATGCTGATCAAAAACTTCAGCATGCTGATTTTCATATTCATCTTCGTTCATATCTACTTTAACTAGTACAACATTAGGAGTTTGCTGTACCTCCTTCCTTTGCATGGATTTTTCATCAACAATAACATCCCGGCTAATAAATACCTTGTGGGCAGTAGGATCCCACAGTCTATACCCCTTCACTGTATCTCCATAGTCGAGAAAAACCCACTTGCTTGAATTTGGGTCAAGTTTGGACCTTTTTTCTTTTGGTACATGGGCAAATGCATCGCAGCCAAAGGTACACAAATGAGAGTAATCAACTGGCTTACAACACCAAACCTCCTCCAGAATCTATCCATCCAACGCAGTTTTAGGTGACCTATTAATAAGATAAACAAGTGTATTAACATCTGCCCAGAACCTTTTATCCAACATGGATGCGCTGAGCATGCTTCTTGCATGTTCATGATTGTGCGATTCATCCGCTCAACCACACCATTTTGCTGTGGAGTATATGGTACAGTCTTCTGGTGCTTAATACCTTCCTGCGTACAAAATTTATCAAATGCCTTGGAGCAATATTCACTCCTGACCTAAGACATAAAATCGACTTGCCCAAACTCTTCTCTACCCGTGCTTTGAACTCTTTAAATTCCTGCAAAGCGTCCGATTTCTTCTTCAGAAAATAAACCCACACTCTCCTAGAATAATCATCTATAAAAGTCAGAAAATAGATGGCACCATTTAAGGACTGAGTGGGGACTGGTCCAAATATATCCGAATGTATAAGCTGCAGAAAATTAGAACTCTTACTAGGGCTTGCAGTAAACCGAACCCTCTTTTGTTTACCAAAATACAGTGCTCACATAAGTCTAAATTACAAGACTTAATCCAAGAAAGCATACCTTTGTCATGCAAAATTTTCAGACCTTTTTCACTCATATGGCCTAGGCGTTGATGCCATAGCATTACTGCATCCTGAACAGAAGTTGTTGCTGTTGCATGGTTTGTCACCGTATCACCGCATAAACGATATAGGGTCCCATAAGATTCTCCTTTTGCTACTTCAAGAGCTCTACTTCAAGAGCAGTTGTTACCGAAAGTGACAGATTACCCTAGCTTATCCATCATCTTGATTGAGAACAAATTCTTCCGCAAATAGGGCACATGTAGCACATCACATAACATCCTTTCTCTACCATCGTCCAACCTGATCCTTATGTCCCCTCCTCCCACAATTTCTAAAGGATGATCATCACCCAAGTAGACCATTCCACCACAGTATGGCTGATTTTTGTCAAACCAGTCTCTGCGGGGAGACATGTGGAAAGATGCACCTGAGTCCAAAACCCAGGTATATAAAACAGATATGTTGTTACTAATACAGAAGGCTTCACATGTTGCCGTCTCTCTTGAATATGCTGTACTGGCCTCAACTGATGCCTGATTTTGCTTTTCACCATTCTTTAATTGCCAACAGTCCTTTGAGTGCCCTGGCTTCCCACAATGCCAACACTTCCCTTTCTTCTTACGTCCTTTAGACTTAGATTTGGACTGTGATCTACCTTGTTTACTCCTCTCGAAAGATCGATCTCTCACAGATAGGGCTTCATTGGTTGAGGGTTCCAAAGACGTTTTTGGCCTCAACTCTTCTGCCAACAAAGCGGCTACCACATCATCAAATTTTAGAGTTCCTGATGATGCATTACTGATGGTCATCACCATATGATCCCAGGTGTTCGGGAAGGAACAAAGTAGGGTGATAGCTCTGTCCTTATCCTCCATCTTCACACTGACTGAAACTAGTTTACTGATAAGAGTATTAAACTCATTCAAATGATCTGCTACGGATGAAATTTCCTTCATCCTCAAGCTATAAAGCTGCTTTTTTAGAAAAACCTTATTTGTTGCTGATTTTGTTTCATACAACTTTTCAAGTTGCTGCCAGAGGGCTTCCACGGTCTTCTCTTCATTTACATTGAACAAGACAGAGTTTGCTAGGTAGAGATGGATTGTAGAAACCGCATTCCTGTCCAGCCTTGCCCACTCATCTTTCATGCTGCTTGGTTTACTCGTGACCTCTTTCAAGGCTAGAGCTTGGTCATTCTGAACCAGCAAACCCTCCACCTTCATCTTCCATAGAGCGAAGTTCCTGCCATCAAATTTATCAATCTCGAACTTGGTTACACCTCCTATCATTGTTTCAACTCCCACTCGCAAAACCTTAGGCTTTGATACCAGATGTTAGTAAAAATTTTCAGATTTTATACCTGCAAGCAGAAAACACAATGACAAAGAACAAAACATCAACACAAGTAACACATAGACCAATGGATCACTTGTCGTTGGCACCTTCCTTGAAGACCCATTTCTATCGTCATCAGTCTTGTCGTTTGTGTCTATCCTATTGACGATATTCCCCTTGTCACTGCCATTGTCAACTTGCATCGTGTTGTCATCTTTATTTGTAGCACAATTGTTGTTGTCACCTACCTGATCGTCCACTGTGACTTCGTTACCTCACACCATGCCATCGACTTTTACCTTGTTGGCCAATGTGTCTTTGTTGTCGCACTCGTGTTGTTAGAACTTACTTTCTCATCGTCGTTGTCCCCTTGGTTTTTGTTGTTAGTAAAATTTTTCAGATTTTATACCTGCAAGCAGAAAACACAATGATAGAGAACAAAATAGCAACACAAATAACACAGAGATTTTACATGGAAACCTGCAATATGCAGGAAAACCACGGGGCAATGGCAACTTCTTTTTATTTATTTTAGCAAACTTTACATTCTCAACTTCATACACATCCAAGGGATCATTCCCCTTTTATAGAGCAAAAAAGGAAGACATCGAAACTGTTCGTTTCCTCTCCCAAAGGAAGCCTCCGAAAAACTATTTGTTTCCACTCCCAAGGAAAAGCGTTTGAAACTGTTCGTCTTCCGCATCCAGACGTCTAGCACAAACTATTCCCTAGACGTCTAGCAGCCTAGACATCTGGCCTAGACGTCTGCTGCCTAGACGTCTAGAAGTGTTGCCTAGACGTCTAGCAACCTAGACGTCTGCTGCCTAGACATCTACCAGCAGCCTATGCTGGCTAAAACCCTGCATAGTGACCTCACCTCCTAACAGTTGTCACCTTCCTTGTCATTGTGATCATCTAAGTCTCTATCTTCTAGGCTGTCATAGTCCTACAAGTCTTCCACCTTCTGCCCTCTATTGACAGCCTAGTCATCATTGTTGTCTAGACTATCATTGGCAACCCCATTGTCGGTTGCCTAGTTTTTGGTACATCCAATGATTCAGAGACATCCCTCGGGTAGATACCTCGAATGTCATTTGTGCTAGTGTGCAAGAGATACCTTGAATCAACAATAGAGGAGAGTCACTTCCACACATCGAGTATACACTCAAGTTTATAAATATTTGGTGCCTTGTGCATGAGGAATTGCACAAAGAATTGTGCGACTATTCCAACAACTTACAACAGGCCAAAGGGAAAATTGTTTATTCCAATGATTTACAACATGCCGAAGGGGAAATTGTTTGCAAATAGGCTATCAAACTAGGTTGAGAGTATGCCTCCAAAATGTTGTCCGTAAGAAAAGGTTGGGCTAGATAGTGAAAGTTTTAGTGAATGTTCTATTGAGGTTTTGGGGTGCTACCCCAAACCTTGTGGGGATGCTGCAACGAGCGATAATGGCTGTTGTCCGTCATAGTTTTTGTGTAGTTGGTTGCTTGTAGTGGAGCAAACTATGGAAAACTAGTGTTATGGTGGCAGTGGTTTGTAGTGCAAGCAATTGTAGAAGATCTATAGAATAGAAGGAAGCAAAAGGAGTGTGACAAGATTCAAGTCCCATTTTTAGTGCTTCTATCCTCAGTGTTCAGTTGGTCTATTGGTGAGGATGTGGACAAGTCTAGTGGACGCGTCTACATGAATGCATGTTGTATATGTGCCATGCATGAGTATATGAATGTATGCATGTGCACGAGTTGATGATACGTGTAATTAAGAGTTGTATGTATTTTTTTGTCATGTAGTGTTGTGTATTTATGTGTTTGTAATAATGTAATTTTAATGTTATTTGATGTTTTATTTATACAGGTAGTTCAGTGGTAGTTAGGCAGTTGCCAACCACCTGTTGGTCCCGTAAATCCTATAAGTATGCATCTATGTGGATGTCGGGTGCTTGTGGTTCATGCTGTTTGTTAAAGTATGTTGTTGGTCAATGCTGATCAAGGCAAGTTTGTGTGTTGCCTGACCATATAATGATGTATTACAAATGGTTGTCATGTAGGATACATGTGTCCGCAATGTTTCTATTTGTATCTGTAAATTATTCCCATTGTGTACTTATGTTGATATATTTGTAATGGACTTACATTGTAGTGTGCTGTATTCCATTTCTACACTCTAGATATGCCTGGGCCATATTTGGAATTTTAGATATAGGGGTACATATTCAATGGCAAATGGATACAATACTTGTGTTTGTATACATTTGAATATGATATTCGAGAAGTATTATAGTTGTATCTAACACATAGATACATGTATTTGAGCAATAGGATTTCCAAATATGATAACTTTGGCAATAAAGTAATGAAGCAATGGAATACTATGCAATAAAAATTAAGATAACAATTAAGGATAGTCACTGTGTTTAATCGAGAGCAGTCTTGTAATCATGAACTCTTTTACCCAGCAAGGTCTCCTTTACCTCACATAGCATGAACGTCGAATCTCCTTTCTTGTTTGGCTAGGGAAGTCTTCAACTCTAGCGATCTTGCCTTTGGAATGGCCTAAAAGCACAAATCACTATGATACCAAATGATCAAATGAAGAATGGCTGTGATAACTTTCAATGATGTAATAATGGTATATTTACATGCAAAGAAGTTGAAACCATTATGAAACAGATTCCACCACTTCAGCAAACTACACGTAACTAACAAATTATTTGTAACAATCCCATATAACCAATTTTTTTATTTTTTTAGTAAAGTGTATACATGTTCATTCTTCACTATACTGACGTGTATTGGACTCTGCCTTGAAGGATATTGTGAGGGTTTGCTCTAACTATTCCTTGTAGTTCATGGGAAGTTCCCTAGAGTTTTCAGCATAGGTCTTCCAAAAGGCTCGCTGGATATGTATGGTCTAATCTTTTCATCAAATATGATATATTATTATTATTACTATTTTTTTTGAATTTACACGGTGGAATTGGTAGCCGCCATGAATCCGGGCAGGCTGTCCGGTTTTTATGGCTGCCACAGTATTCTGCGTTGTCTGCCCCAGAAGCCGCCACACAGATCTTCGCACAGTCCGCCCCTATAACCACCATGCCACAATCATTTTAAACCTTTTACGCCACTGAAAGCACCAGGAAAGGGACAAGCGTTCAGTCCGGCGAGGCCCAAGATTTGAATCTTGGACCTCCACCCCCCCTATGGGGTTTGGTCGAACCAATTGGTCTACACCTCGGACCTAAATATGATATATTATTGCAATTGTATTAGTAATAAATTAGGTAGTGAATAGTTATTCCTCAACCAAATGAGCCTATCCATTTCGTTGTAATATGGGTCTTCCCATTTATTTCTGTTATGGTACTCAGTGGCAGGTAGGAGGCATAGAACAATCCAGTATACTCATTCACTCTCTGGTTGCAAATCCATATAGTAGTTCCTATATCGTGTATTTATTTCACTAAGTAATATGAAAGCTGGTTATAGTATGTTAGTGTCGGATGATGTAATGATGTTTTAAGTCCTTTTTGTCGTGTTATGTTGTGAATGTGAGGTTGATTTACATTCATTCTTATCTTTATCACCTTATTGGACCTAACCAGATCCAAAGAAGTATACAAGAATTCATTCATATGCTAGAAAGACCACTATGAATAGTGAATCGAATGATGATGTTAAATTCAGTTGACACTGAGATAGTTTTAGCGAGTAATTGCTTATTGTAATGCAGATTCTCTCGGTGTACAAGGAAGAAAAGTTTCTGCAAATGGTACAGATGGATGCCAACAGGTGCTCTCTTTTTCTTTCCTTTCACTGTATTTTTGCTTGCGACATTTTTATGTATTGGGTTACTACATATTTGTGATCAATGATTTCTATCTTTAAAAATGAAACTGAATCCTTCCTGAGTTGTGTTCCTTTTTTATCCCTCTCTTTTTTAGTGTCATTATTCAAATGCAACCAAGATTAGCTTTTTATACCTGATTTATTTGTAGAGCAGTCTAACAATATGACAGAGACAAGAACATTTGAGAGAACGAGGATGAATTTCTTAAATAAAAACTTGAAGACTGATTTGTTCTATAGAAAGGGAAAAGGTTGCATGAGATAAATAACATTCATATATGGTAATGCAAACATTTAATCTGAGGACACTATTTTGTGTGGCTTATAAACATTAATGGCAATACAAGTGTTTGGCAATGAAGATGATTTGCTTTCAGGGGAATTTAAGGAATCCTAGATAGGTTCTAGATACCATATGTTTGATCATCCCTATCAACAATAATTATCAAGGTCTTTAATATATGCTTATGCAAACATTTAATCTGAGAAAACTAATCTATGTGGCTTTTAAACATCAAAGCAAATTCAAGTGTTTGGCAATGAAGAATTTGCTTTTAGGGAATTCTAGGGAATCCTAGATAAGTTCTAGAAACCATATGCTAGAGCATTGTTGCGGTCGGGAGAGGATTTCTGCTGCGCGCGAGGGGAATTTCTATTGCGCTCGGGAGGGGATTTCTGCTTTATTATTATAAGGAATTAAAATGATACAAATGTGCAATACTTTTATTACAATAAGAAGCAATTATTCTTTTTCTCAGTAGTTTTTAATTAATTTCTTCTGCTGCGGTCGGGAGAGGATTTTTGCTGTGCGCGAGGGGGATTTTTGCTGCGAGCGAGGGGGATTTCTGCTGCGAGCGAGGGGGATTTCTGCTGCGAGCGAGGGGGATATCTGCTGCGAGCGAGGGGGATATCTGCTGCGAGCGAGGGGAATTTCTGTTGTGCTCGGGAGGGGATTTCTGCTGCGCTTGGGAGGGGATTTCTGTTGCGAGCGAGGGGGATTTCTGCTGCGCGCGAGGGGGATTTCTGCTGCGCTCGGGAGGGGATTTATGCTGCGCGCGAGGGGGATTTATGCTGAGCGCGAGGGCGAGGGGGATTTATGCTGCGCGCGAGGGGGATTTCTGCTGCGCTCGAGAGGGGATTTCTTGGTGTTCGTGTGTTATGGGGATACTTGATGAAGGAGGAATGGAGGAAACACGGGCTTCTCCTCTTAAATCTATTCAACGCTTTCACACAACAGTTTCATACCAACGTTTGTCTAAACAGATTAATTCTCTCCAAAAATAGCTAGACACACAAGCTAGTATTATACTCTCCTTGCAAGACCAAGTGAAAGACGGCAGCTGCATTATCGCAGATCTCCAAATTAAACTTCAAGATCAACAACCTATCATTACTCAATTGCAAACTGCACATACCGACCAACCTCCTCAGAATTCAACGAATTTACACTCTGAAATCTTAAAAATTCGAGATGAACAGGCTGTTCTTCTTGCTGAGCAGGAATGTCTCAAAGAAGCATCAACTGCACAAAGCCAAAAATTAGCTGACCAACAATCTTGGGTTCAGGTTGTAGCCGGAAAGAAGAACCCCCCTCCCATAGTTGAGTTGGCTGTCCAAGCTAAATTTGAAGAAGAAAGAATCCGTAATGCGAAAGTGCTCAATCTTAGGGTTCATAGGGTGCCCAAACCTATTGATCCACTTCAAGCTGGAAATACCTTCATTCACAACACTCTTGAGTTAACAGATGTTACTCTCGAGAGAGCATGGTTCTCTCCCGACTCCACATTGGTCATACGCTTCAAAAATGTGGAAGAGCGTATGAAGGCGTTGAGGGCCAAACGAAAATTATTTACTCTTCAGGACAAGATCTACCTTGATGAGGACCTTACGCGACTCCAGGTTGAAGAATTGAAGAAAGCTAGGGAACAAGTAGCCGCAGCCGAGAAAGCTAACAAATGGGCAGTTATTCGTAATTTGCGTGCAGTGATTAGGGACTGTCCCCCACTTGGTTGGTCCAAACCCTTGCCTAACAAATGACTCCATTGGCACGGAAGGGGGTGGCAAATAAGCTAGCTATAGCTTGCTGGAACTGCAATGGTATGATGTGGTCTGCCCCAGGGTCCCTTCTTGATGTGATTGGTAGACATGACATCATTCTTATCTGTGAGACGCACGAGAGTCCCAAGCGGGCCCTTCTAGTTATCTCTGGTTACTTTTGGTGGTCCAGTTGTCGGCAACTCACTCGATGCTCTAGAGGGGTTAGAGGATCAGGAGGTGTTGCTGCTCTTATCAAGGATAAGCTCCAGGGTTCGGTTTCCTTGGTTTCGACTGACCCCCACTCCAGGTTTTTATGGATTAAAATCCTTCGTCACCCACCTCTTTGGGATATCTACATTGCCACCTATTACTTTCCCCCCACCACATCCAATTTTGTTATTCACACGAACGGGGACCCTTTCCAAGATCTCTATGAGGACATTACTAGATACTCGGCTTCAAGGGAGATACTTTTGTTGGGAGATTTCAATGCTCGGACCGGACCTATGCAGGTTTCTCTTCATGACCTCACAACCGATGAGATGCAGACTCGGGAATTGGATCTTGAGGACCTTGGTTTTGCTCGAACCTCCAGCGACACACAGGTGACTGCTTATGGTAAGCATCTTATTGAGTTGGGTGAATCCAACAAGCTAGTTCTTCTCAATGGTATATCTTGTTTTCCAGATTCTAGTGGGTTTACTTGCTTTCCTCATAGTGGTGGAGCCGGTGTCGTCGACTATGCTATTTCCTCTACCACCCTCATTCCATTCATTTCCCGATTCAACGTCTCTGATCACCCTCCTCCCCTTACCGATCATTCAGTTCTTTCTCTTACGTTATCCACTGTTTCCCTTCCTGTTACTCCTCCCACTCCTCCCTCCCCTTCAGTCCCTCGAGTCACTATAGACTTTGACTATTATTATTCCTTTACCTACATGGACCGGTTGCATCATGTTCTCCTCAAGGTGTCTTCTCTTTCCGATGTTTCCGATCGTTTTGCTTGCTTGGTCCAAACTATTTGGAAGGCTGCTTTGGAGTCATACCCCCACACTATTCGTCCTCCCCCTCGTCATAGTCCCCCTGGTCATTGCCCCATGAAAATCTGTAATGATGAGGAATGTAAGTCTGCCCACCGAAGGTTGAAATATGCCATTCGAAACCCTTCCCAGCCCCATGCCATTTCTCACAAAGACTATAGGATGCTTCTTCGAAAGAAGAAGCGTCTCTTCCTCTCTCGGCATCGACTTGATCTTATCGACTCCCTTTAGCAATCTCCAAAATCCTTCTGGCGCCTTATCCTCCCCCGTGATCAGATTACTCATGGGATCGATCTTTCCTCTTGGACCATCCATGCCTTTTCCCTTTATACCATCCCAAATCAGCCTCGTATTTGCTTCCCTGCCCCCCCCCTCTTCGTGCCACCTCTTTTCTACTTGGTCTTGTCGAGCGAGGCTATCCGGAAACTCTGTACAAGCAAAGCGACAGATTTGGATGGGTTACGAGCGGAATTTCTGAAACATGGTATTGACCCTCTTGTTGGGCCCCTTGCTGATCTCTTTAATCTTGTTGTACGTTCGGGTTTCTCGAGTCCTGGACTCAGGCATATCATTCACCCCATTCATAAGGCAGGTGATCCCCATGAACCCAATAACTACAGGACTATAATGATTGGGCATATCTTTGCCAAGCTCTATGCCACAGCATTGGATGTGCTTCTCTCTTGAAGTTTGGAGGACGGGGGTTTCAGGGCTCTTGCCCAAGCTTGTTTTCGGCAAGATCATCATACCACAAATCACATTCTAGTCCTCAGAGCTATTATTGAGGAGGCGCGTTCCAAGTCCTCGAAGGTTTATTGTTGCTTTGTAGATGATGGGGATCTACAAATAGCTCACAACAGATTCATAATTTTCATTGAACAGTTGGAAATAATTTACAATACTGGCAGCAGTCTGCCATTTAAAACTCCTTCATCTTGAAAGATAGTTTATTTTCTTTTCTCTTACAGCATCTTCCGCCCAGGAAGAAAAATAGTCTAAACTGGTCCAGAATCGCCCTCTTGCCTTCACGACTGCAACTATGGCTCCGCAGTTCTCCGACCCTTGTGCATGCCTTCGCTCGCCCTTTTAAAATCTTTGGCATGACTCTTCGTTTTCCTTTTCTGACCCTTCGTTTCATTTCCCGTGCCTCTTCGTTGTCTTCGCCTTCGAATGCCTTTCTTTCCGATCCCTGATCTTCGTCTGCTTTCACTGCACCTCGGTGCCACGTGCTTTCAGCGCTGCCACTGTAGGCTCTGTCCACCTGTCAACCATTGATGACGTTCGGTATACCACCGCTCGGTAGATTCTTCTATAACGGCCCTTGTAACCGCCTGCGCTTTCTTTTCTTTCGTTGGTCGCGAAAATGCGACATGTCGCGATATCGCGACACTTTCGGCTTCCCTGCCTTCCTGCCCTCTTCGAGTCGCGAAAATGCGACATGTCGCGATATCGCGACACTTTCGGCTTCCCTGCCTTCCTGCCCTCTTCGAGTCGCGAAAATGCGACCTTTTCTCCCTTGCGCCTTATCTCGTCCTTGGGTCGCGAAAATGCAACATGTCGCGATATCGCGACACATTTTCTCCCTTGCGCCTTCTCTCGTCCTTGGGTCGCGAAAATGCGACATGTCGCGATATCGCGACATATTTCCCTTCCGGCTCTTCTTTCTCCTTTTCGGTCGCGAAATCGCGACATATTTGCTTTCTGCCTTCTCCTCGCCTCTAGGGTCACGAAATCGCGACAGTTTCCTTCCTTGCTTCCTTTCTGCTTCTTCGGTCGCGATTTCGTGACATGTCGCGAAATCGCGACATTTTCCTTCCTTGCCTCCTTTTTGCTTCTTCGGTCGCGAAATCGCGACATGTCGTGATATCGCGACATTTTCCTTCCTTGCTTCCTTTCTGCTTCTTCGGTCGCGAAATCGTGACATTTTCCTTCCTTGCCTCCTTTCTGCTTCTTCGGTCGCGATTTCGCGACATGTCGCGAAATCGCGACATTTTATCCTCTGCGCCTTTCTTGTCTTCTTTCGGTCGCGAAATCGCGACATTTTTGCTCCATGCCTCCTCTCACCTTCTTGAGTCGCGAAAACGCGACATGTCGCGATATCGCGACACTTTTCTCTGTCGCGATATTGCGACATCAAGGCAAACACTTAGAAATTTTTTTGTCGATGCAAGATTGCTCTGCTGCCACCGGATGCTCTTGCATCAGACACCCGGGGTGGATTGAGAAGTGTCCTTTACTTCGTCCTGTTGGAGGAAGACCCAGGCGGTCGACCTCTATTTTGGACAACCAAGTTGCATCTTCAATAGGTCTGCCCTTCCATTTGACCAGATATTCAGAATACTGCCGGTTCTTGGTACTTCTGCCTGCTCGAGTGTCTAGTATTTCCTCGATCTCGTCTGCTGCTGAAGTAGATGTTGGAATACTCCATAATTCTGTACTTGGTGTCTCGCTACTGCCTCCTTCATGATACTCTACCAAATTTGCAATGTTAAAAACAGGTGATATGTTAAGGCCACTTGGCAATTCCACTTCATACGCATTGCCTGAATCCCGTTTTCCCATAATTCGGCATGGTCCAAACTTCTTCATCTTTAGCTTGTTATAGGTTTTAGCAGGAAACCTCTCTTTTCTCAAATGAACCATGACTTCATCACCCACTGCGAATTCCTTAAACCGTCGCTTCTGGTCTGCCTTTGTCTTATATTGGTTGTTCATGTTAGTAATGTGCTTCTTCACTTCTTCATGCACACTCTTCGGATGCTCTGCAAAGTCCTCAACCTCGGCACTGCACTTTTCTCCTGTATCCATCTTCCTCAACTCAAAAGCACTCCTTGGACTACTTCCATATATTATCTGGAATGGATATTTGTTAGTACTCATATTGACAGAATTGTTGTATGCAAATTCTGCACGTGGCAAAACCAAATCCCATCCCATGGGCTTATCTCCTATCAAGCATCTCAATAGATTTCCCAGACTCCTATTCACCACCTCCGTTTGGCCATCAGTCTGTGGGTGGTATGCAAAACTGAATTTCAAATCTGTCTTCAATTTCTTCCACAAGGTCCTCCAGAAATGCCCAACAAACTTGGTATCTCTATCAGAAACGATACTCCTTGGTAGACCAAGAACGAAATCCATACTGACGTCCTCCCATGGTCTCTCTGGTACAGGTAATGGCTGATATAATCCAGTGTTCTGGCTCACACCTTTTGCCATCTGGCATACTCCACGACTTTGTACAAACCTCTTCACATCTTGCTGCGGTTGTGGCCAATAGTAGTTCTCACTAACCGGGGCAATGGTCTTGTCCCGACCAAAATGTCCGACCTGACCCTCCTTGTGTTTCTCCTTGACTAGATTTTCCCTCATTGAACTCCTTGGAATGCATAATTGACTTCCTCTAAACAACATTCCATCTTGGATCAGAAAATCCAACCACTTGGTCCTGTCCAAAGTGACAGGTGCCAAGCAAGCCTTCCAGGCTTTTGCAAAATCAGGATCTTTAGGGTACAAACCCTTCAGTTCATCAAATCCTACCACTTCCACCTTCATTTATGTCAACAAACACTGCCTTCTACTTAAGGCATTTGCAACTCTGTTTGACCTTCCGCTCATGTGCTTCAACACAAAGGTATAACTCTGTAGAAACTCAACCCATTTCAGGTGCCTCTGATTTAGTTTCCCTTGGCTATTAATATCTTGCAAGGCACGATGATCGGTATATAGAACAAACTCTTTTGGCAACAAGTAATGCCACCACTTCTTTAGAGCCCAAACTATAGCATAAAACTCTTGATCATAAACTGAATACTTCTTCCTAGCATCATTGAGTTTCTCACTAAAGTAAGCAACAAGTTTACCTTCTTGACTCAAAATAGCTCCTATGGCACTACCACTAGCATCACAATCTACCGAAATACCTTATTAAAATCCGGAAGTGCCAAAACAGGTTGCTCTGTAACCTTCTTCTTCATCATATCAAAACTCTTATCTGCTCCTAAGGTCCACTTGAATTCTTTCTTATTCCCTCTCATTGTTTCTGTAAGGGGTGCACAAATACTGCTGAAATTTCTAATGAATTTCCTATAAAAACTTGCTAGACCATGGAATGATCTTACCTCAGTCGTGCTTCTCGGAGTAGGCCATTCAATGATAGCTCTCACCTTTTATGGGTCCATTTTTAGACCTTCGGCTGAGATGACAAATCCCAGGTACACTAACTCTTTCTTCACGAAATTACACTTCTTCGATTTATTAACAATTGCTCCTCCCATGACTTCTCAAAAACCCTTTCGACCTGCATCGGATGCTCTTCCAAGGCTAAATATTAAAATATCATCCAAATAGACAATGACGAATTTGCCTAAAAATTCTTTCAATACCTCATTCATCAACCGCATGAATGTGCTTGGTGCATTGGTTAGCCCAAATGGCATGACCAACCATTCATACAAACCTTCTCTGGTCTTGAAGGTTGTCTTCCATTCATCTCCTTCTCTGACACAAATCGATGATAACCACTCTTCAGATCAATCTTTGTGAAGTACTTGGCTCCACTCAAACAGTCCATAATGTCATCCATCCTTGGCAATGGAAATCTGTACTTTATGGTGATCTTGTTAATGGCTCGAGAGTCTGTACACATTCTCCACTCTCCATCTTTCTTTGGTGCTAGTACTGCAGGTACTGCACATGGACTCAAGCTCTCCCGAATCAGTCCCTTTTTCAGCAACTCTTGGACTTGCCTGTTCAGCTCTTCAATTTCTGTAGGAGTCATTCTATGTGCTGCCTTATTGGGTAAACTAGATCCTGGTACCAAATCTATATGGTGACTGATCTTCCTCATCGGTGGTAAACCCTCGGGCACATTATCGGATACAATGTCTGGAAATTCTTCTAACGAGTCCTAAGACTTCTACGGGGGTATCCTTGCATTCTTCCTTCCTAACTCTAGGAATTAATGCATAGCACATGTGCTCATGCTTTAAACTATCCAAAAATCTTCCCCCTTCAACTAAACAGATTCTAGCGCTGCTACATACCTTTTCGCCCGCCTCCTTCAAGGGCTTCAGCTTATGGCGCACTCCATCCTTCGTCACTAAGTAAGTGTTGGCGTGACCATCATGCACTGCACACCGATCAAACTGCCATGGCCTTCCCAACAACAAATGGCAAGCATCCATAGGCAGGATGTCACACGGGACCTCATCACGGTACTTCCCAATATTAAATTTCACCGAGCATTGCTCATCGACCAAAGCCCTATGGTCCTTCCGTAACCACGCAATCCGATATGGATGCGGGTGTGCCTTTCTCTTTAAGTGTAACTTGGTAACCATTTCTTCCGAGACCAAGTTATTAGTACTACCATTATCTATAATGATGTTACAGACCTTACCCGAACTTCTGCACCTTGTGCGAAACAGGCTCCTTCTCTGGTCTGATCCTTTCTCCTCATTCAACAGGGTCCTCCTTGTAACCATAACTTCTCCTCCCTCTACCTCCTCGGAATGTTCTGATTCAGCACCTTCATCAGCTACAACAGCTCTGGCAGGACCCTCAGGTCTCTTATTCGTCCCTTCTCGGTGTTGTGGACACTCGTATGCTCGATGTCCTTCTTCGCCACAGTGGAAACAGGTTCCACGAAATCCTCCCCTTCCAAATCCACGTCCAGATCTACCTCTCCCCCTTGGGTAACCATTGTTCTGATTACGGGGTTGGTAGGTGTTCCCCTCTTCCTGATCCTGGGTATTACTGGTTTCACCAGCCTTCTTCGGATCCTTATATTTTTCTCCACTGGTCCTTCCACCAGTTCTTCCCCCTCGACCTCTTCCTCTTTGCTTACCCTCAAACCGTCTGTTCAGCTTCTCTTCGACATTGAGGGCAAACTGATAAGCATCCTCGATGGTGCTCATCCTAATCAGACTCAACTCTTCTTGAATACTTGGTTCTCAACCCATTGATGTAACGGGCCACCTTCTCCCTGTTAGCCTCTGCATGGCCGATTCCGATTGAGATCTGGTAGAACTCCTCTGTATATTCTTTGACAGATCTGTTTGTCTGTCTCAAACTCTGCATTTTTCTCAACAAGTCCAATTCGTAATCTACAGGGATAAACTGTCTCTTCAACTTCTCTACCATTCGGTCCCATCTGGTTATCTTTTCCTTTCCTCCTCTATTTCTTTCTAGCTGCACTTCTTTCCACCATATGCAAGCATGGCCTTTCAACTTTGTTTTTGCAAACTTGATCCTATCTGGATCTACAACCTCCTCATACTCAAAATATTCCTCCATATCATTGATCCAATCAATTAACTCCTCCGAATTGAGACTCCTAGAATACGTGGAGACATCAAACTTTGTCTTCTTCCCGATCTGAGATATAGCCTTGATTAATCGGCTTCTGCAGGATCCGTTGCTTCTTCTACAACCGATGGTTCATCAACCTCCCAAGCTTCATCTTCACTATGGTCCTCTCTTCTTGGTTCAACCCCTCTTCGCAACTCCTCTTGCAGAGCTTGCACTTGCCTTTGCAAAGCTCTAAAATCTTCTTCAGGTACCACATTCCTTCCACCACCACGGTTTCTTCGTGGAGGCATTCTTCCTTACTCTCTTCTCACAACCCTTCCATAGATCCTGGTGCAAACTGCCTCACTTTCGGCGATCTGCTCACACACTCAGGAACTCCCGCTCTGATACCACTTGATGGGGATCTACAAATAGCTCACAACAGATTCGTAATTTTCATTGAACAGTTGGAAATAATTTACAATACTGGCAGCAGTCTGCCATTTAAAACTCCTTCATCTTGAAAGATAGTTTATTTTCTTTTCTCTTACAGCATCTTCCGCCCAGGAAGAAAAACAGTCTAAACTGGTCCAGAATCGCCCTCTTGCCTTCACGACTGCAACTATGGCTCAGCAGTTCTCCGACCCTTGTGCATGCCTTCGCTCGCCCTTTTAAAATCTCTGGCATGACTCTTCGTTTTCCTTTTCTGACCCTTCGTTTCATTTCCCGTGCCTCTTCGTTGTCTTCGCCTTCGAACGCCTTTCTTTTCGATCCCTGATCTTCGTCTGCTTTCACTGCACCTCGGTGCCACGTGCTTTCAGTGCTGCCACTGTAGGCTTTGTCCACCTGTCAACCATTGATGACGTTCGGTATACCACCGCTCGGTAGATTCTTCTGTAACGGCCCTTGTAACCGCCTGCGCTTTCTTTTCTTTCGTTGGTCGCGAAAATGCGACATGTCGCGATATCGCGACACTTTCGGCTTCCCTGCCTTCCTGCCCTCTTCGAGTCGCGAAAATGCGACATGTCGCGATATCGCGACACTTTCGGCTTCCCTGCCTTCCTGCCCTCTTCGAGTCGCGAAAATGCGACATGTCGCGATATCGCGACACTTTTGGCTTCCCTGCCTTCCTGCCCTCTTCGAGTCGCGAAAATGCGACATGTCGCGATATCGCGACACTTTCGGCTTCCTTGCCTTCCTGCCCTCTTCGAGTCGCGAAAATGCGACATGTCGCGATATCGCGACACCTTTTCTCCCTTGCGCCTTCTCTCGTCCTTGGGTCGCAAAAATGCGACATGTCGCGATATCGTGACACTTTTTCTCCCTTGCGCCTTCTCTCGTCCTTGGGTCGCGAAAATGCGACATGTCGCGATATCGCGACATCTTTCCCTTTCGGCTCTTCTTTCTCCTTTTCGGTCGCGAAATCGCGACATGTCGCGATATCGCGACATCTTTCCTTTCTGCCTTCTCCTCGCCTCTAGGGTCGCGAAATCGCGACATGTCGCGATATCGCGACAGTTTCCTTCCTTGCTTCCTTTCTGCTTCTTCGGTCGCGAAATCGCGACATTTTCCTTCCTTGCCTCCTTTCTGCTTCTTCGGTCGCGAAATCGCGACATTTTCCTTCCTTGCTTCCTTTCTGCTTCTTCGGTCGCGAAATCGCGACATGTCGCGAAATCGCGACATTTTCCTTCCTTGCCTCCTTTCTGCTTCTTCGGTCGCGATTTCGTGACATGTCGCGAAATCGCGACATTTTCTCCTCTGCGCCTTTCCTGTCTTCTTTCGGTCGCGAAATCGCGACATTTTTGCTCCATGCCTTCTCTCTCCTTCTTGAGTCGCGAAAACGCGACATGTCGCGATATCACGACACTTTTCTCTGTCGCGATATCGCGACATCAAGGCAAACACTTAGAAATTTTTTTGTCGATGCAAGATTTCTTTGCTGCCACCGGATGCTCCTGCATCAGTAGACTTCGAGAAAGCTTTCGACATGGTGCCTTGACATTTACTTTTTGAGAGGCTTCAATCAATTGGCATCTTTGGGCAGCTTTTGACAGTGGTGACACGGTTATATGAGACTGTGAAAGGTCGGTTTCGCTCCCCTCAAGGGCTTTCAGCCAATATTCTTAGCACCATAGGAGTGAAACAGGGATGCCTCCTTTCGCGGACACTTTTTGGGATCTTTATCGACGAGCTTGAGACTTTTATCAGGGAGAACGCTCACCCAGAGGATGGTTGCCTTCTTCACTATGTGTTGATTTCTATTCTCCTCTTTGTTGATGATGTTGTTCTTTTGGCCTCATCCCCTAAGGGGCTTCAGCGTCATCTGGACACACTTGCCGCTTTTTGTGACTCGAGACAGTTGACAATGAATCTTTCTAAGACCAAGGTTATGGTATTCAATACTACCAAAGAGGCTCTATCCCATCTCCACTTCCTTTTCCAAGGCCAGGATGTCGAAATCACCATCTCTTATGTGTATTTGGGGGTTCTTTTCATTGGTCCCACTTTTGGTATGAAACCCGCTGCCCAGATCCGGGTGTGTAAGGGGTATGCAGCTCTGTCTTTGCTAGAAAGGAATTGCTTCACAACACATTTTCAAGATATACCTGTGAAGATGAGGATCTTTGATGCTTTGGTCAAGCCAACTATTACTTATGGGTCAGTGGTTTGGGGTCCTAGTCTTGGCCCGACTGAGTGGTCACGGGTTGAACGAGTGGAGACACTCTTTCTTCGACGATTCATTCGTTGCAAGGGAACAATCCCTCGTTCTATTATTTTGGCAGAGTTTGGGGCTTCTCCTCTCCAACTTGAGATTATCTTCCTGATTATCGGTTATCTTCACAGGATCCGTACTTTCGGAGATACCCCTGAGGGTTGTAGGCGGCACCCTTACCTTGGCCTTCGTTCCTGATGGAACTCTCTTCGAGTTCTCAAGGAGGCCGGAAGAGCTGGTATTTTTCAGGTTTCTACTCTCCTAGCCAGCATTCAGATATAGATAGACAGGCTGCCCCCTTATTCTTTGGGGGTTCTCCCCCCCTCTCGACTTACTAAGGAGAAGATGCTCCACGAGATTCGGAAGGATGTTAGTCTCCAGTACACCAGATGCACATGGATCTCTCCTGTTGCCCCTCTTTCCCCCAAGTTGTCTTTCTACCATGAGCACTTCTTACAAATAAAGGAGGGCAGAATAGTTCCTCCACAATACCTTCAACAGCACACAATGCATAGTCTTCGGATCACTATTGGGCAACTCAGGGTGTGTTCTCACCAACTCCGGATTGAGTCAAATCACCATATTCCGATGGAGGAGCGGATTTGCTTGTTTTGCTCCTTGGGTGAAGTTGAAACCCTACATAACTTCATTTATTTGTTGTCCCATTTATTATGAGATCCGGGGTAGGTTCCATTGCCTTTTCAGGGACAACTCTCGATGTGTTTCTACCTTCTTCAGATACCCGGACCAACGTTGTCTCGCACTCTTTCTTAGGGAGATAACTCAGCTTCGACGACATAAAAGTTCTCCAAATGGATCTCACCCTCCTCAACATCGGCTCATCACGACATACTTCACCAACTCCGACGGACCAGGTGACTTCGACCGGAAACGCCCCACACCATCCAGTTTGAACGAAGCGGGGTCACTAGACAGCGCACCAACGGTTTGTCAGGGTTCCAAACTAGCAATGGGCAGAGACATCATGGACTTCTTCAGCTCCGGTACTTCGGCCTCGACTGTTAGGAGAGATTAGTTTTTGGGGGATTCTCGGAGCTTGCCCCTCCTGGGCTACTCCCTCCCCCCTCCTTCTCTCTCTCCGTTTTTCTTAGCATGCACTTCTCTCTGTTGGACTGCAGCCCTCCCTCCTCTGCTCTCCCTTTTCTTTTCTTTTCCCTTTCTCTTTGGCCCGTTTGTTGGGTTTGATCTTGTATTTTTCTTAGTTATTTTCTTTGTTGGGCTTTTTAGCCTGCTAGCTGGCAGTCATTATTGTACTTCTTATAGTCCCTTGGGTCTTATTTTGGCCCACCGCGGACATTAATAATATTTCATTTCATTTCTCAATATCTTAAGAACCTCATTTCTCATTAACAATAAATCATTCACCAATATGCAAAAATATCAAACTATGCATCCACTAGTAAATTCCACAATAACAATCCACACAGAGATAGAGATAGATATTACCCTTGAGGTAGGGCAATATCAAAAATATTCCTTAAGGAAGGAATCACTCCACATCCGCTCCATGAGCCAAGACTATTACAAGGAATACTTGATATGACATCCTTCTAATGGCAATATCCCTTTTTTTTATAACCCTCTTCCTAAACCCTTCATCTCCCTTATCCCAGTCATTATTATAATAAAATATTAAAATATAATCACCCTTGGGTTATGTGTGGCCCATGCCATAATATCCATATACAATATAATATTATATTCCCCACATTCCTATCCTTAGGTACCTAACATTCCACCCTCTACAAAAATGTTATGTCCTTGAAACATAGGAAGAAACTAAATAATATAATCTTCTAAGCAATGTTGACAACTGGTACTAATCTTGATTATCCCTCCATCCAACTGAAATTTTGAGCAGTGGTAGCTTGCAAGGATGTGAAGCTGCCTTTGTGCCACTTGAATACCCATGGTTTTTGCTCCAATGGCTCCATGTATGTCCATTGTAATTTTTTTGTTTCTTTATGCCCTACCTCCATGATTGGCCTCTCTTGATGGTGTGGATGACAATATGCTACAACCTTAGCTTGCTGTTCTACTTTCTTTGACTTGTCTCTTGCTTCCCTCTTTTGGTTCGTCCCTTGCTTTTGCTTCTTCCTTGATTTCTGCTACTGCCTCCTCCTTAGAATCTATTTCAGGTTCTTCTACTTGTTCTTCAATTTTTTCTCTTGTAATTGTTTCTTGGTTTTTCTTCGTTCCTTAAGCAAAGAAATATCTTGCATTGTTATCTTTTTTTTCCTGTATCATAACTTCATAAATTTCTTTTGCACGTTCATGTTAACATTACCCAAAGAATGCAACCAAGGATAACCAAAAACAATATCTGCATCATCCATCTCAATAGCATATAAATATGAATTTAAAACATATTTATCCATGGTGATCTTCAAATCTTCAAAAATTTGAACATTCTCACCCTCAAGCTGTCTCTTTAGCCAAAGCAATATTAATGAAATTATATCTGTTGCTAGGGTTTATGGAAACAATAACCTTTTTATTTTGAATGCAACCATGAACTTGCAAAATAGAATTTTTAGATTCCAACAATTCTTTCTGACCACTGTTTGTTGATGTTCTATCGGACACAAAAGGTGTGGTTTCCTTAGCCTACATACTGTCATCCATTTTTTTTCTTCTACCCATTTTTTGAAAATTTCCAACTCTCTTTATTTCCTCATATATACCCATTTGCTTCCAAGCGCAAGTTCAAGTTTATTTATGAGCGCAAGCAAAGTCCATATACCAAGAGAGAGCTTTCTTTTGTATAGAAGCAAAAAGCTTATATTTCTATACAAAATTTGGAAATTCAAAAGATTGGAAAATTCTGAACCATTTTTTAGAATCTTTTCCAATGAATATTGGTAACTCCATGACCTCAACCCAAAATAATCTTTTTCCCCAAAGTAGCTAGGGTTCTAAATAACGGGGATTTCTCAAAAATAAAATTGCTCAAATCTCATCTATTTTTTTAAAACAATTAAATCTGTAAATTTTCTTCAAAACAAATTAATTGGCAACTAATTTGCTTACCTGGATTGAGAGATGATTTTTTTTTTTCTCTTTGAATGAAATTTCCTCGCAAGCAAAATCAACATCAGTAACGCAACTTCAAACAACCATAACTCCAATACTTATCAGAATTTAACAAATGACCAGTTATTTTTGTAGTACTCGAAAAGATCTACAAAATGATGCAAAAATATTCCAAAAATTACTGCTAGAAAAAAGATATAACTCTCACAAGATGAGACATTTTTCTGGAAAAAATTTACCCTAGCTCTGCAATCCACAAAAAACAAACCTCACTTTGCCGAAATCGCCGCTCTGATACAACTTGTTAAGAACCTCAAATCTCATTAACAATAAATCATTCACCAATATGTAGAAATATCAAACCATGTATCCACCGATAAATTCCACAATAACAATCTACACAAAGAGATAGAGATACATAAAGATAATACCCTCGAGGTAGGGCAACACCCAAAATATTCCTTACAGAAGGAATCACTCCACATAATGAGCCAAGACTATTACAAAGAATACTTGATATGACATCCTTCCAATGACAATATCTCTTCTTTTAATGACCCTCTTCCTAAACCCTTCATCTCCTTTATCCTACTCATTATTATAATAAAATATTTAAATATAATCACCCTCGGGTTATTTGTGACCCATGCCATAATACTCATATACAATATAATATTATATTCTCCATATTCCTATCCCTATGTACTTAACACAACAATAATTATCAAGTACTTGTTTAATGGCCGTATCTTTTCTCATGGATGTGTATCTTAAGGAAAATATGACAATTAATGAATTTATGAGCAAAATAATAAAGCAAATATTGTAGAGCTAGACACAAAAGGATAAGAGTTTCTTTAAACTAATAGCACAAAAGCATCCATCCTAAGAGGATGCTGCATTCATTCAAAGCATTTTTGCTGGACAATAAGTTACTCTAGTCTAGTGCAATCTCTACCTTATTGTGCAATTTTTTTGGAGAGATATTGATCTATACAAATAGCTGGTAAAACTAAATGGACGTTTTTAATAATTTATATTGACAATGTCATATAATATATTCTAATTTTTTAAAATATTTATAAATCTAATAGTGGGTTACATGGGTTCCCTCATTATTATGGCTCCTAAGAGTTGGATGTAAGTTTTGAACAATGTATTAATTCGTTGAGTTGCTATGTCAGGTATGGTCTGGTCCACTGTCCGAAGGGCGTTTAGCAGTAGTTTTTTGGAACAGGTGTTCTGAACCAACATCTGTTAAGGCCAATTGGGAAGCTATTGGTCTCGAACCAAATGAGGCTGTTGCAGTGCAAGATTTGTGGAAGGCAAGTTCTTATTACCTAAGTTACCTACTTTATCCATGTTGAGAAAATAAACACTGCAATTACAATGCCAGAAACTAAAGAAATCTTGATTTTTCCGGACACTGTATTATGTATACAAAGTAACATCTTATTTTTTGCAGCATGAGACCTTGACACAAAAAATGGTTGGCAGCATGGAAGTCGCTCTTGATGCTCATGCTTGTGAGATGTATGTGTTTACACCACAAGCAAGCTTTTTTAATATTCGTGGAAGTTAGATGCTCGACATATAACAAACTGGCAACAATTGAAGAGGATGTTCAGGTTCTATTTATGCCTTATGGAAGTGGAGTTGCAACCAAGGCATTAAGTGTCCATTGTAATGTCCGTAACATGTATAGTGTCCTTAATTGGAGCATCTGCCTGATAACTTGGTTGGTTAAAATCTCAGCATGTACATGGTTGACAATGCAATTATGAAAGCAAACTATTATTCTTGGTCGGATGTTACTGGCAAAATTACATTTTAATTACTATATATTTGGCAGCAAGAAGAAAAAGAAAATTACGAAGTCTTGTAAAACAACATGCAAGACATATTATTGATACATAGCAAGTTCCTGGGAAAAGGAAGTGTCACATAGCAAACATCCACCGAGTAGGCCCTGAGGGCATTTGCTCATAACACTTGGAAACTCGACCCAATCGTCAGTGTCCAGCCATGAACCTCTTACTATGCTCTACCTCATACACTGTGACAGAGGGTATAAAAGATGGAAATATCATCCTTTTGGTATGCTAGAGCCCTTCCCTTCTAGGCTTATTTCACTCCATTGATGGATGACACGAGTATGTTTCAATTCATACAATGATTACCCAGGGTTGATGCTGAGAATCAACACACTGTTGTACTCATGTATATAAAAGATATTATGATCGTGTGTCGGTTAAAGCAACCCCAAAGTCCTTACATTGATTTGGACTATACCACTCAAACTGAGTTCATGAAATCCCTAAGAATTTTAAAGTTTAAACATGCTTATTCCCTACAAATATAGTGACCTGTTATATCATCTTAAAGTTTATTGACCTAGTGTTAGTATATGAAGTCAGGTATACAACTTTTGAATTTTAACAGAAATGATGGTTAGGTGCTTCCAACAAACGTGTTTAAAAAAGCTGTTGCTGTCTTGATAGTATCTCTAAAGAGGACATAATACAAGATTGAAAAGGCATAAAAGCAAGGTTTTGGACTAGGGTTCCTTAAAGAATTAATAAATGCATGATTATCCTCCTAAAGCATGGTCATGAGAATTTCTATGTTCAAAAGTTGCGTCTCTCCTCAAATCTGGCTTATTACATGATGTAAGATATGTTCAAAGTTGGTGAAAATGATATGTTACATGTCCTTATATGTCTTCGAGTTGCATTAGCAACCATCGTCTCTTTGTAGTAGAGATCATTCTTTAGTCATATGGCTAGTTAGGCATGGTGCAGAGGTCATGTCGAGGTCCCCCAAATATCTTTTTGGGCAAATCAAGTAGAAATCCAAGTGTTTCCTTTTCATATTTCCTTTTAAATTTGCAGGTCTGATCCACTTATTCAATATTAAATATAATCCATGGATTATTGTTCTCAAATCCTAGTAGCAGGCCATAGAGATTTAAATGTACAAGTGATCCAAAACTTAGAATTTAAACTGATTTGAAACTCAGAATTTTGAGTTGAGGAAGAACATGAAAGAGTGCAATTCAAAAAAATAAGAGTATAACAAATCAGAATACAGATCTATATAAGCAAAATAACATAATGATTTTATTGCTAAAAAAATAGAGTGCAATGCAAACAATCTTTGAGAAGAGATGTGAGGCAATAACATTGCATCCATTGCTCACGTTTTTACAGTTAGCGGTGCATCTCTTTTACAAAAGAACTGGTTTGTTGGAAATTTATCCTATTGAATATGGAAGGTCACCCATATGGAAATGTGATGGTTCACCTTGTGTGAGTTAGGTCACCAATATAGAAATGTGGTGATTCACCTTCCATGAGTTACAAAGTGCATATTAAATGAAAATTACATACATATGACTTGTCCTTTTGTGTTTTGTCTTTTATTGATGTATCAACTTGGCTAGAGATGCGTTTTGACTATGAGAACCTAAAAATAGAAAATTACAATTTTTTTTTTGCATTTTTAGTGGCTTCCTAATTGTATTTTTCTCACAAAGTTCTTGACCTGTGAAATTTGTTCACTGTTTAATTTTTCCAATGCTATTTGAATGGATCAAAACGAAGTCCCGAGCACAAAGTTATACCTCTAACAGTGCGGTTAGGCTTAAAACAATAGATTTTTGGGCATTTTCGAGCATAAAGCCATGCTATAAAAAGGTCACATGTTGGGATCATTCATCCCCCCTTGAAAAGCAATGGTCCTCATTGCGTTAACTTTTCATATCAGCTGCGGAAATTGTTTATTTGATTTTTGGTGAGCCATTCCCCTTGGTGACCAAATTGTCCTAGCTTGACCATGTAATGTCCCTATTTTTCGTAATGTGCTTTGTACATAAGTGTGGTGTGGAGATTTGAGTTTGATGGGTGTTTTGGCCTAGGTATGGTGTAGAAGTGTTTTGTGTGGAGTTAGATTAATAAAAGAATAAAAGAAAATACTCAAATAATAAAGGAGAGATATAAGGGTAATGTGACTTAATTATTAAAATAATAAAATAATAAAAGTGCCACCTCAACGACAAATTAGAAGAATATCTATATAAGGAGTAGGGGGCTCATTTGAGATGTGTTGGATTAATTATTTCTCTTCCACTTTGCGTATTTGGTTGAAAAGCTAATACCATTTTCTCTTGAGGACGCAAACCTACGAGAGAACAACTCTTGTGGACGAAAACCTACAGGAGCTAATCCCTGAGGACGAAAACCCTCTTGGATCAGAGACTAAAGACGAAGCCCCTTAAGTCTCATCAACAATTTGGAAGCATTGTGAGCATATCTTGCCCTAGGGAGGCAAACGTCCTTGTTTTGAGCATCATTGGCAGTATTGGCAGCATATCAAGATCCACGTCCCACTCCTAGAATCTGATTTCAGCATTACAGGGTGGACATTGCATCTTTGAGAGGTGGTTTCGGTGTTTAGAGGAAGAAATAAGGTTGACGTCAGGTTTGGGGACCCATTGGCAGACTTTATGAGGTTGACGTCCTAATTCTAAGGGGAGTTCTTCAGAATTTGGAGATCAGAATCAACAATCTTGCACTCCTAGACTCCAACATTCCCTTTTTGGTAGTAGATAAGCAAAGTTTAGATGTTAAATTCATCATTGTGGCGATTCTAGACCCCAATGTCCCATCTGGGGCATTTTCTTCAGCAATAGCAATCTGATTTGGTGTTTTGTGAGTTGTTTCATGTGATTACTCTCAGAATTGTTTATGTAATTGTCTTTGCATCTCAGATTTAATGCAAAATTGTGTTGTTGGTGTTTTCTGGCAAAGTCTTGAGTAATTTTGTAATTCTAATTTATAGATCAGAATTTATATTTTAATAGATGTTATTTTATTCGGGAGAAATATTGCAATATTGCTAGGGTTTGGTAATTTTTTAGAATTAGGTCATTACAAACCTCTTTGTACATCAGAGTGGACTGCCTTCTAGTGGTCTTGGTCCATGTGTCAACAATTTGATCCTACTCCACTGGTGTAAGCTATTTGGATTGAGATCTTCAATATCCACATGTTTTGCTATTATGGAAGTGTCCAATAGAGGTGGATGATAGGGCCTAAAAAGTTCAACATTGAAGATTGGATGCAAACCAAGATAAGATGGAAGATTCAATTCAAAGGTATTTTCTCTCACCTTCTTGGTGATGGTGTATGATCCATAGCTAAGAGGTTTGATCTTCCTATAGGGTCTTGCAAATATCTTTGTGAAGATGTAACCATACCTTATATCCAAATTGATGTGGGGCCCAATGCTAGTCATGGCATTGCTTGTATTTCTATTTTGTCTTTTTCCAAGAGGTCCTGGACCTGTTGTTGGATGTGTCAAATTTGTTCCACAAAACGTGCTACCTTTTTTGCTTATTTTTCTCTATGAGGTGATTACTCCATGGGTTGCACAAAGAGAGCTACATCAGTGGGTGCCAAGGTTTGAAACCCGAAACATACATGAAATGGGCTATGTTTGGTAAAGAGATGCAGGACTCACTTATACCCATACTAAATGTAGGGGAGGATCTCATCCCATATGTGTGGATGCTTAGAATTGTACATTCAAGGATATACAATTAGTGGATTCACAACTTTTGTTTGGCCAACAATATGAGGATCGAAGCTTATGGACATGGTCAACTTGGTGTCAACATGCTCCATAGGGTGGACCAAAAAACACTCAGAAATTTGTTATCCTTGTTAGATATAATGGAATTTGGCAAGCCAAAGTTGAGCCCTACATGACAAAAATAAAGCTTAGTAGTATCCTCAACTGAAATGGATTTCATACAAGGAATCATGATAGCCATTTTTGAAAAACAATCAATTAATACAAAAACACAATCATTACCATGCTAAAATGTGGGCAAACTTGAGATGAAATCCATAGAGGCAGATTCCCAAGGCTTGGATGATATTTGCAATGGTGTGCACAATCCTTGCTTCTTGTTGGTTGGTTTGGCAATAGTGGATGGGGTACATGAGTTGATGTACCTCATCTTGGGTCAAAAGAAGTACTTACAAAGTATTGCCAATATTTTTCTCACCCCAAAGTGACTTGCTACTTTGTTGAAGTATGCTTCTCAAATCATCTTAGCTCTTACTAGCTAGTACCCAATTATATCCCATGTGGTAGAGGATGTTATCTTGCAAATAAAAATTAGAAACATGCTTACCCACATAAAGAGCTCGGGATATATTTGCAAAATTAGAATATACTTCATACAAGGTGGACTAATTAGAAGTATCATACCTATAGGAATAAAGAATGGTGGTGAGTTACTATGATTGGAGGTTGGATCAAACAATCTGTTGTTGAATTGACACTCCCTTTCTTATGCTTGTTGATCAAATGAAATAGTTGTAGATATGTGGCCCACTTTTCATGTCTTTCATTCCTTAGCTTACCCTTCCTTCTAAATGAACTCCATAGGTCTATGATTTGTGCAAATGATGGTTTCCATGCCCAAGATGTAGTGCTTCCACTGTTTACATGCTTGGACAATGGCATAGAGCTCTTTGTTGTATGTGGGGTATTTTTGAATTGCTTCATTGAATGTTTCACTCCAATAGGCAATTGGATGCCCATGTTGTGTGAGAATAGCTCCTAATGCATACTTTGATGCATCACTCATCATCTCAAAAGGTTGATGCAGATCAGGTAGGGAAAGTGTAGGAGTTGAATGTTAAAGTTCAATGCTTCGATGCTTGCATTATGAAATGGTAAATATTTAAATATATAGAATGCCCAATTTTGGCATAACAACCCACTAACTAAACTTGCAACTACCCTTGTCCTATAGTGCATGCATAGTCCTTGTGATGGGTGGTTATACCACATGCCATTTCACATGGGCTATGATGTAATAACTTCTAACATACTTTATATACCATGTGTTGAGTAGTTATTCAACTTACATACACATTATTTATGATAAAATAATTCCTAACATCCCGCGTGCTCGACTTTGTCCTCAATTTGTGGCTCTCACTTTGGCTCTTGGCTTCTATCTCTGGCTCTTTGGCTCATCTAAGTTAATGAAATTTTCTTAGGTGATGTTGGAATTTGAGAGAGAAACTCTCCCCCTCAATGTAGACTTTGTACTATGATACTAAGGAGTGTTAGTTTGCATTGATCATGCACTCCAAAAATATAAATCTAATACTTATAAATTCAATGCAAGAAATATGCACCTCTTCCAATGTCTTTATGTGGAGGACCTTTGGTATGTGTTACCATGCATCTTGAGTCGATTATTGAATTGATTGGTCACCAACATTTGTTGTGCATTGCCATATCTTGTGTTGACCTATTCATGTTTTGATCATCACTTGATATAGTGAGATCAATCACTTTAAGCATCGCTGTCCTAGCATTGCACTTCTAAATAAGACGTTGCTTGTGGAAAGCAATGTATTCACGCGTTCTTTGATGTGCTATAAAAGGTTGAATCTTAAATGCCTGATGCATCAATTCCTCTTTCTCTTTGCAAGCTTCTGCTTCAAGTTTTCCAGAGATAGAGAAGAATCACATTCAAAATGTACATATTCAATCTTAGTTGCTTGAATATGCTTCATTTGATTTTGACTATTCTTCTTGTTTTCCTGACCTGTCATATGTTTGGTTGCTTCATAGTCATACCAAACATTATTGTGTCGACTTGGTTGAACCTATGCAACAAACACATGTTCTTATTTAATTTGGTTCTATTCGGCTACATTATTTTGTTGTACCTTTCTCCAAATTTGATTTTGCTTGTTTGATGATGACATGTCTTGTTGTTGGTTCATCTCTCATGAAGGAGATCCATTTGTAAATGGATTATGCCAACATTCCTTCATTGTGTGGCCACTTCTACCACGAAGTTTACACATCTTTTGTGTGTGAAAAACATTTTTTGTTGTTTTTGATATCCTTGAGAATCATTTATTTGATTTTGATATTCTTGAGAATTATTTCTCTATTGGAAGCGTTGTTGAGGTCTTGTGCCTATTTTGTATGGCTGCTTCCCTTTTTATTTATATCATGTCTTGAATGTGAGGCCTCAACTTTTTGAAGTAGGTTTACCAGCTTTTCAAAGCTTGGTGTTTGCTTAGTGATATTTAATGTTATCACAAATACATTGTATTGAGAAGGGAGAAATATTAAAATAACTGGAACTATTGTTTTGTCGGATACCTTTTCTCCTAATGCTTGCAGTGATGCTTGTAATTCTTCTCATAAAAGATTTGAGTTTCTCTGCACTCTTCATCTTCAAGCAATGGAGTGGCCTCTGGAGAAATAGAATTTCATTTTTGATTCTTTACTTCAAAATTGCTTGTAGCTTTTCCCATGCATCTTTGGCCGTGGTTGAATCCCTAATAGTTATTCCCCCTTAATAGTTGGGAATTAGACAATAGAAACCTCGATGCTCCATTAGCCATAGTATATCTTCACAAAATTTGAATATTTTTCTTTAATTCAACCAACCTTAAAAAATGCTTTTTGATGAGTATATATATGCCTATATTTAATTGATACCTCAAATTTCGAGAAAATAATGTCTTGTTAGGCAAACAATATTAAGTAGAGGGAATATTTTTCCTCTATGGAATATTTCTCATGTTTCAAAATATTATGTGCTCCTTTTGTTTTCATTTGCAATCAAATAAAAGGACAATAATATATTTCTTTGGTAGATTTTCCACTTTCAATGTGGGATGTTTTGAAATGTCTTTTGAAGGCTAGCTTTTGAAAATGTCCACGTGTCCAAATCCTTTCTCCACGTGTTGATATTTGGTTGGTTCTTTGAGCAATGGATTTTTGGCTCCGTAAATGAACATGATGCTCTTTTGTACTTCTTCCAGCCTGTGTTTACAATAGGCTATTATGTCAGAGAGGCATGATTTATTTTAGGCGCATACCTTCCTTTTGGATAGTGTCTCAATTGTTCATTTCTTCTTCTCAAGGTGAGCGCCCTTTTTCGACATTGATATTTTAATAGGTTGCTCTTTGTCTATCTGCTTTAATTTCTCAACGTCTTCTATTTCTTTGGTTGAGTGTGCTTTGTTGAGAATTTTGATATTTTTGAATCCTCAATGATGCAGTGTCTGCTTAGAGAATTTACAGATTGATGAGCTTTGATATGATGTTTGCAAGCAGAGTAGCAGTGCCTTTTGTCCTCAATGATGAGGATGTTGTTTGCACGAGGCTTCTAGATGTTCTCACTTTTTGCTTTCTTGCTTGTTGAGATGAAAATTGTTTGATAGAGACTTGATAATCTTTCTTCCTTTTGCAAGAGACGTTGAGTGCTCTTTGCTATATATATTATTGGCTGTAATTAATTCCATTGGAACACATAAAAATTTGCTCGAATGATTTTTGAAGTCTTGCCAACTTTGAACGAGCTTACTTTGTCGCTTTGTGCCTATGTTCGCTCCTTGAGATTCAATTTTGAATTGTTTAAAAAATGAATTGAGGACGTTGTCACTTCTATTGGTAGTTGCTTTGCCAAAGATAAACTTTGTTCTTTTCCTGAGATAAAAAACACAAGTATTGAATGCTTTGTTGCTAGCCAAGTAAACTGGAGCAATTTTTTGTTTCATGTCAATTTTCTTTTATGCAGATAGTAGCAACAATGTCAAGACTTCTCATGGGCTATTTTATGTTTGCCAATGTCAGATACAGATGCCTTTACTTTGTGCAATTTGGATGGCAATGAAATATTTTGCTTATCCGTTACAATCTTCCCATTAGTGATACTTATATGGCCCAAGATGGGCAACTAGTATTCCCATTAGTGATACTTATATGGCCCAGGATGGGCAACCAATCTTACCAAGATCCCTTATTTTGGCTTACGTTGAGCCTAATTTATCTCATTGGTCTTTGACATGGCTCTTTTACCCTAAGACCTTTTCTTCAATAGATATATTTTTTAAGGCTTCTCTATATTTGAAGCTTGAGAAGGATCAGAAGGAGAGATGACTCTTCCTTCTACTTGCTCTAATACCACATGTTAAAGTTCAATGCTTTACATTATGAAATGATAGATATTTAAATACATAGAATGCCCAATTTTTGCATAACAACCCACTAACTAAACTTGCAACTACCCTTGTCCTATAGTGCATGCATAGTCCTTGTGATGGGTGGTCCCTAATTTGAAGAATATAAGACAAATGATGCAGTTGTTTTGATTTTACTGTTTTGATGTAACATTTTTGTTTCCCTCATTGAGTGATTTTATTAAATAAAGAAGGTTGATTTCGTCCCTGGAAATGCACAACAAGTTTTGCTAGTAAAAAATTAATGAAAATCGTGGGCAATGGTAAGGAACGTCTCAGGATCGAAGTAGCTATGAAAATGGTTTAAAGCTTCGACAATTTTTATTTAAAGGAAAAGCGCCAGTAAAAATAAAGGGGAAGACGTTTTCATCCCAGGGAGGGGCAAAAATCATTTTCGCCCTTCTTTTGGGGTGAAAATGCCATGTTAAGAAGATTCGGTCCAAATGAGAAGGAAAGATTTTACAAAGTAGAAAAAGAGTGAAAATAATGGATGAAAACTGGTCAAAGTGATTTTCGCCCTTCTTTAGGGCAAATTTCCAATTGAAGGTGTTTTGGGGTGAAAATCAAGTGAAATGTGTGCCTGGTGAAGTCAAAGTCAAAATCGCCCTTGGGAAGGGGCGAAAATCACTTCCGCCCATCTTGAGGGCGAAATCCAAGTTGAGGATGTTTTCCAGAGCGCCAGTGATGAAGTGATGTCATTCGGACGAAGGTTGCTCTAGTCAAAGTCAAAGCAATTTAAGGAAGGTGCTTGCCCATTTAAATTCGCCCTATTTTGAGCCAAACATTGATTTCGCCCAGTTCGGAGCGAAAGTCCCGAAAAAACATCTTTATCCATTGGTCAAAGTCAAAGTCGCCCTAGGTAGGGGGCGAAAATAATTTTTGCCCCTATTAAGGGCGAAAACAATCATTTTCGCTCAGTTTTTAGCAGAAGTTGTTCCCATTCCATTTTTTGGTGAAATTCTCTATTTTTTGGTGAAATTACTCATGTAAAGAGCCAAAGCATATTGATGGGAGAAAACACTAGATCGCCTGGGCGAAATCAATTTCTGCCCCTTCCTTTCAGTAAAGTTTTCTTTCGAAGGCACTACTGTTGCTGATATTTTTAAGGAAATATCAGACTTATGAAATTGAATTCTTGGAGCAATAAAATTGATATTTCCAGGATTTTTGTTGAAGAGATGTCAAGATTAAATGATACGTCCTGAATTCTAGTGTGCTCCCGTTCATTTTCGAGGTTCCCTCCATTTATCTCGCCCATTTTCAAAACAAAATTAATTTTTGCTGGATCTCCACTGGCGAGGGTAGTATTTCGAGGCGTAAGGTGATGGAATGGTGTCCAGAATTTAATATCCAAGTTCCTATTTGTCTCACAATATTGCTTAGTTTCGATGCACCAACACTAGGAATGTTTTTTAGACCATCCATTTTTGCTGATTTCTTGAGCACACTCCATGAAAACCAGATTGTCGCTGCCTGAAGAATGTTTTGATTCGAGCGTTATTGCTATCGAGGAGAGAATTGCTCTGACTAGTCTTTGACTAGCTAGCATTTTGTTTTAATTTGCATTTAATTTCAGAGGCGAAATCCTCTATAAATACTAAGCATTTTGATGTAATGAAGGAGGATGAACACTGCAAAAAAAAAACTTTAAGTTTTCTGCATCAATTGAAGGATTCGTGGCTTCTGGTTCCCGGAGTAGTGTTGTATACAATTATTTTCTGCCTTTCATTTCTGTTAAGTTCATGCTCTTTGTTAGGTAAATTTAAATTCTGCACTTTTGAATTTAATTCCTGATAGGGAACTGAATGCTGATATGATCATTGAAAATTATCCCTGCAATCTATGAATGATTCCTATGCTTTACTTTCCATTACATGCTGATTGAAACTTGATTTGATTTTTAGCTGTTAGTTTATCCCCATTTGACGTTTTTTGGCTCATAGCCATATTTCTCGTTTTTTTCTATCATTTCCCATATCTTTCCTATTACCCTAAGCTTTAAACCAAATTAATTAGTAAGGGAACCAACCCTCTATGGAGATTGGCCCGAAGGACATCTCTCCTTTGGCCTTTCAATGTTGGCCGGGTCTTGGGCACACAAACATTTTGTACTTAGGCAGATTCGTGACCAACAATTTTTTGCATGCCCGATGGGACCCTAAAAAGTTCCACTTTGAGCAGTATTAAGGTTTGATGTTCGTATTTTTACTGTTTGATTAGAACATCTAGCGACTCAGTTTTACCCAGAAGCCTTCGAATGTGAAGTGAGCGAAAGCTTTTTTCATGATCACAAGATCGAAGGCCAATTTTTTTGAATATCCTGTTGAGTTTTATGAGCTTGACACCCAAGTATTAGGAGAACATTCTAGGTTAGTCACTCCTACTATTCCATCAGTCGCAACTTCTTCACAGGTAGCTGGTGTGTTTTTTGTTCCTTCGGGTCCAAATAGCACAACCAATAGTTTTCCTCCTCTCCAAGCAAATACTCTAGTCCAAATGGCTCAAAATCCGCCACCCCAACCACCAAAACAGTTCCCAAACTGGAATCACTTCGGAGCTTTGAATCTGCAAGCTCAAAATCTGGTTTCACAAGCAGCGTTAAAGGCTTTGCCTACTTACAATGGTACAGGAAAGATGACTTACAAGCATGTCCAAGATGTGGCTTCTCTAGCGACCATTTATGGTATCACGGACGAGGATGTCATGGTAAGATTGCCCGTGCTCTCTCTCTGAGGTAAGTTGCTTTATTGGTACCGGTTGTTACAACCTGCCATCATTAACACCTAGAACCAGTTGGCTGAATTATTAATCAAAGGCTTCAATGAACAAATGGATCTGTTCTCTCTGTTGCATAAATTTACCACCACCATTCAGAGGCATCCGTAGGAGGAAATCATGGACTTCAACGTCAGGTTCGCTCGAACTTGGCAGAGAGTTCTTGATGGTCTTCGATCGACTCCTGAGCAAGCTGCATTTTATTACCTCCGAGCTTTCAAATTCGACATAACTATGGCCATCCGACAGTCTAATGTTAATACATTTCCTGATTTGTATTCTACTGCGCAAAAGGCCGAGGCTGACCTGATTGCTGTCGGTAAGCTTCTGCCGAAGACGATGATGCCTATTTTCTCGATCTTTCATAGTATTTGTATGTCAATGCATCTTATCAACCATTTTCCATGTCCCCCATGTATCCAATCCCTTCATGGAGTCCAAGTTCATCTCAAACCACGATGATAGTTTCTGTCCCACAAATGCGTGCTCCAACCATTCCACAGTTACCCGCTCAGGTCCATTCCCATCACTGTCATCTTTGCCTATACCACTTCCATTACCAGCTCCTCTAGAATCCTCAAATCCTAATCCACAAGAGAAGTTGTTTAAGGAGATGCAGTAAATGAAATTGGCCATAAGAACGATGGGTAATGAGATCACAATTATTAAGAGGAAGCAGACTGAAAGAGATTTTCAGCCTAAGATATTGTTAGTATCACAATGACACTGAGAGTGGGGGGGTGAATCAGTGTATCTCTTGTTACTTAAATCTTCAAATCTTAAAGTTGAAACAATGAAAACTTAAAACCAAATAAAGAAAATATAACAAGATAAAATCACACAACATAAGATGTACCGAGGTTCACCGATTGGGCTACTCCTCAAAATGACTGTTTGGACTCCCATCCAAATCCAGCCTTTGCAAAGCACCAACTTTACAATCAATTTACCAGCACCCATTGGAAGGAGCATCAACCCCTGATTTACCAGCACCAACTGGAAGGAGCACCGACCCCTGATTTACCAGCACCAACCGAAAGGAGCACCAACCCCTGATGCCAAGCACCAACTTGGACTTCCATTTTGAAACTAGAAGATTGACATAAAAATACCTTCACTTTTGCAAGACCCTGACTGGTCTATTGCTTACCCCACGTCTACCACAATTCAAAAAACACACACACTTATCACACGCAAAAAAGTTCTCCAAGCAACACTCCTTTTATAACAATATTTTCTCTTTGTAACTCCTTTTGTAACTTCAATATTCTCACATGCCACCTATCAATTGTAACTCCTTTTGTAACTTCCATATTCTCATATGCCACTTGTCAATTGTAACTTTTTTATGTAACTCCTTTATGACACAATATTCTCCTATCATGATTGTTCATTTTCTCCTTCCCTTGTGCATCATGTGTTTTGGTTTCCAAAACGGCTTTTCGTTTCTATTTTGTGGCCCTTCGTTTCCTTTTCTCCACATGGGCATGCGTCCACTTCTTTCTATGTGTAACGACCATCTTAAATGATTTCAAATCATTAAAGATTCCTTATGTAACATTTTGTCTTATTCATTGAATTTTGTCCTTATGTGACAAATTACCTTATTCAATCTTCGATTTATTCCTTATAGGTCCACGTCACTATGCAGTCTTCAGTTTCACTATCCTAGTGTTCATCACTAATATCAGATGCACTGTCAACTACTCTGTTCCTTTGGCGAAAATGCAACATGTCGCAATATCGCGACACTTTTGTTTCTCTGCCTGCCTGCCCTTTTTGAGTCGGGAAAATGCTACACATCGCAATATCACGACACTTTTTCCTTCTTGCTCTTTCTCTTTGCTTTGGACCGCGAAAATGCTACATGTTGCGATATCGCGACACTTTTTTCTCCTTGCACTTTCTCTTTGCTTTGGACCGCGAAAATGCAACATGTCGCGATATCGCGACACTTTTTTCTCCTTGCACTTTCTCTTTGCTTTGGACAGCGAAAATGCAACATGTCGCAATATCGCGACACTTTTTTCTCCTTGCTTTTTCTCTTCTCTTTTGGCCGCGAAAATGCAACATGTCGCGATATCACGACACTTTTTTCTCCTTGCTTTTTCTCTTCTATTTTGGCTGCGAAAATGCAACATGTCGCGATATCGTGACACTTTTTCTCTTTGTTTTTTCGCTTCTCTTTTGGCCCCGAAAATGCAACATGTCGCGATATCGCGAAACTTTTTTCTCTTTGCGGTGTTTTGCTTTTTCTTTGATCTTTAGCATATGGGCCACTTCGGTCTTCTTGGAAAATATGCAAAAAGGTGGGTCCCCAATTTTGGGGTACGTTGTGGAGCAGCCACAACATGACGATTTTTTCAACTTTGTACAAACAACCTGTAACAACTTCACCCAAACATCAAAAACATTCTCATAAGAATTTAACATCACTGTACATACTCTGAATAACCTCTGAACTCCTGTCCATTGCATCAACCGATCTATTTGACTGTGTTGACAACAATGACAATATGTCGCTACACCTTGCTCAACAATCTCCCCCTTTGGAATTGTTGGCAACACACGTGGGTAACTCTTCTCCCCTTTGACAATAATACCAAAGGGCTACTGCAAACTCCCCCTGAGTCCATGCATAACATTCTCAGGGAAAAATTATTACACTTAGCAAAAATCACAAACATGAGCAAAAAGATAAACAAATACACAAATGCTCCTCTTGAGAATGTGGTCTCGATAGCTAGTCAATTCTTGGGAAGCGTGACCACTCCCAATTTATTACGAAGATACTCAAAGACTTCCTTGGGCAACGGTTTTGTGAAGATATCCGCTACTTGATCTGTTGTTGGAACAAAATCCAACTTAACCTCACCTTCCGCAACTTTCTCCTTCAAAAAGTGATACCGGATAACAATATGTTTTGTGCGAGAATGCATAACCAGATTCTTTGAGATGTTAATGCCACTGGTGTTATCACACTTAACTGAAATTGGCTCACTGAAGTTAATACCAAGATCTTTCAGGGTTTGTTTCATCTATAATACCTACGTACAACATGTTGTCGTTGCAATATATTCTGCCTCTATTGTGGATAAGGAGATCGACTCTTGTTTCTTACTGTGCCACGCGACCAACCTGTCTCCAAGATAGAATGCACCTCCACTGGTACTCTTTCTGTTATCTACACATCCTGCCAAATCTGCATCTGAATACGCAATAAGGGTGAAGTCCTTATCTTTCGAAAACCATAAACCATACTCCATAGTACCCTTGAGGTACCGAAGAATCCTCTTCACTGCTGTCACATGAGTCTCCTTGGGACTAGCCTGAAATCGTGCTACCATGCATACTGCCTGCAAAATATACTGGTCCAGTAGCTGTCAAGTACGATAAGCTCCCAATCATAGATCTGTACATGGTTTGATCAACATGTGGAGATTTGTCATCCTTGCTCAACTTGCAACTTGTCGTCATGGGAGTGCTAACTGGATTACAATCCTCCATTGTGAACTTTTCTAGCATCTCTTTCACATATTTAATTTGAGAAATAAATATGCCCTTCTCATTTGATTAACTTGCAACCCGAGGAAATACGAAAGTTCACCAATCATTGACATTTCAAATTCTTTCTGCATCTTATTTGCTAAATCTTTACACGACTCATCTTTTTTGCTGCCAAATATGATATCATCTACGTATACAACAAGAACAATAAGATGGCCATTTTCTGTTTTGACATACAAATTACTATCCACCATACCTTTCTTGAACCCTTGTTGAGTAAGATAGTTGTCTAGCCTTGCATACTATGCTCGGGGTGCCTCTTTTAAGCCATATAATGCTTTCTTCAACTTGCAAACCAAGTTGGGATCATCACCAAGTTGGAAACCATCTGGTTGCTCAATATAAACCTCTTCTTCAAGTTTCCCATTCAAAAATGCTGATTTCACATCCATTTGATAAGCTTTGAAATTCTTGTAAACTACTAAAGCCAGAAACATTCTAATTGCCTCTAGTCTAGCCACGGGTGCAAAGGTTTCCTCAAAGTCAATACCTTCAACTTGGGCATAGCCTTTACATACCAATCTTGCTTTATTCCTGACTACCTGTCCGTCTTCATTCAATTTGTTTCGAAAGACCCATTTAGTGCTGATTATATTTTTATTTGCAGGTCTTGGTACTAACTCCCAAGTTTTGTTTTTCTCGATCATCTCTAATTCTTTATTTATTGCCTTCATCCAACTTTCATCTTTGCTTGCGTCAGCAACATTTTTGGGCTCAATGTTGGATAATAGAGAGTAGTTACTTACTACTCTCCTTCTTGTCTGAACACCAAATGTGGGGTCTCCAATTATTTGCTCTTTAGGATGATCTTTCTACCAGCTGCCTATTTTGAATTTCTTATTTTATTCCACTTTGAATCACTGTTTGAATCATCTGAGTCAATTTTTTGTTTCTTTTTCGTTTCCTTTTCCTCATCTCCTTCAATAACCTCTTCATAAATTGGATAGTTCTCTTCATAGCTAATTACTCGTTCCCTACCTTCATCAACTTTAACATCGGCACTATCCACAATTTTCCTTAGCCTCTTGTTGTAGCATTTGTAAGCTTTGCTTTTTGATGAATAGCCAAGAAAAATACCTTCATCCGCTCTATCTTCAAACTTACCAAGGTTTTTTTCAGTTCTTTTGATGTAACACTTGCTGCCAAAAACTTTAAAGTATCTTACTGTTGCCTTTTTACCGAACCACAACTCATAAGGAGTTTTGCTTTCATGCGTCCTCAACATGCACCTATTTTGGATGTATACTGCAGTATGGATTGCCTCTTTCCAAAATCTGTCTGCTACTTTGTTCTCAGTCAACATAGTCCGTGCCATTTCCTGCATTGTCCTGTTCTTTCTTTCTACCACACCATTCTGCTAAGGTGTCCTGGCTGCTGAAAACTGTCTCCTAATACCATATTTTTCACAGTACTCTATAAAATCCTCTGAAATGAACTCTTCTCCTCTATCTGATCTTAAACATTTAATCCTTTTTCCTGTTTGATTCTCAACTTGGTTTTTGAAGACCTTGAACATCTCAAAAGCTTTTGATTTATGCTTCAAAAATAGTACCAATGTCATCATGGAATAGTCATCTATACACAACATAAAATATTTGCCACCATTTATGCTTTGCGTTCTCATGGGTCCACATAAATCAGTATGTATTAGTTCCAAAGGTTTGCTTGTGTAGTACTGTTTTGTTTTAAATGAGACTCTAGTTTGCTTCCCCTTTTGGCATGAAGCACAAATGCTATTTGATGGTTTTCCAATGGTGGGAATATCTCTCACTGCCATTTTTGAGCTGATTTTTACTAGATTATCAAAACTGATATGACCGAGCCTCTTGTGCCACAACCAATTTTCTTCTTCCTGTCCAATCAAGCAAGATCCTTCTGAAATCTCTAAGAGAGTGTACAGGTTTCCAGATGTCCTCGATCTAGTTGCTATCAACTTTCCACAGTTTGCTTTTCCGACTTCACAACCACTGCTTCTTAAAAATCACTTCATGACCTCTATCACAAATTTGACTTACGCTCAACAAGTTATGCTTCAGACCAACCACAAACAAGACTTCTTTTGACTTGATTTTTTCATCACTGATCTTAACTGAACCTTTGCCAACTATCTTAGCTCCATCATTATTTCCAAATTTTACTAAACCACCTTCATATTGATGTAACTTCTGAAATTTTTGTTTGTCACCTGTCATATGATTGGAGCATCCACTATCAAGTATCCATGGTGTAGATTTATTCTGTGCTTTAAATGTTGTTTGTACGATCAGGGATTCCTTTTCTTCCTTAGATCGCTATTTTTCTTTCCACTCTGGTTTGATTACAGTTTTGGGCTCTTGTTTTGACTTTTCTTTTTCAGTAGCTTGTGCATGTTTTTTGAAAAATTTTCTATTTTGTCTCATTCCATTTGGTTGAAATTTTCTTCCTTGAAATTGATTTGATGCAAATGTACTTCGACAATTTCTTGCAATGTGCCCAAATTATGACAGTTATAACATTCTACTGCATAATCCATCAAAGGTGAAAAAACATTTCTACTGGTAAAATTCCTTAGTCCTACATTATACTTGCAATCTGAAATCTTATGTCCATAACCATTGCATTTAAAACAGTAACCAGAAAAGAGATGATTGAACCTGGATGATGGTCTTTGCCATGTTGTCGTAGGAGCCATAAATCTTCTTCTTATGTGATGTGTGACATTGGTGAATCCATCATTGTCAATTCTCCTTTCGTGCCTTGCATTATTGCTTTCTTTTGCATGAGTCAATTTTTCTTGATCAACTTGTTTCTTATCTTCATTCTTTATGGATTCTTCATTTATGGCCTTTGATCCATTTGATGATTCTCCTTCGTCAAAGCCCAAACCAAATTTTATGCCTGTAGTCTTTTGGTTTTTTATGATCTTATCTAGCTTCATAGAAATTTCTTCACGTTTGTGATAACAACTAATTTTACGATTCATCTCTTCTATCTGCATCCTTAAACCAACAGTCTCTTCTTCTAGCTTGCTGCAATAGTCTATTTTCATGGTTATTTGCACTTCGAGATCTTGGGATATTTTCTTGGATTCTTCTATTTGTACTTTCAAACTGGTTATGATTTCATTTTCATCCTCAAGCTTTCTTGAAATTTTCTTATTCTTTTTTCTTTCTATCTTCAATTCATCCAGAGTTGCAATTAGTTCCTCTTCCAAATTTACTTCTGCATAAATTTCTTCTTCATCACATTCCTATTTTTTTTTCTGTTTTTTCTTCTTTGAGTGCCATGAAAAGAGCTTCACCTTTTTTTCTTTTCAGAATCCTCACCGCAGCTGTCTTCTGATGAACTGACATTCTTGGAGATGAAACTTTTCTTCTTGAAGTTGCCTTTTTTGAAATTTGTTTTTTTATTCCAATCACTTCTTTCTTGGTGCAATCCTTCATCACTTTTGTTCTTCTCATTAAGTGGACATTTAAAACAGTAACCAGAAAAGAGATGATTGAACCTGGGTGATGGTCTTTGCCATGTTGTCGTAGGAGCCATAAATCTTCTTCTTATTTGATGTGTGACATTGGTGAATCCATCATTGTCAATTCTCCTTTCGTGCCTTGCATTATTGCTTTCTTTTGCATGAGTCAATTTTTATTGATCAACCTATTTCTTATCTTCATTCTTTATGGATTCTTCATTTATGGCCTTTGATCCATTTGATGATTCTCCTTCGTCAAAGCCCAAACCAAATTTGATGCCTGTAGTCTTTTGGTTATTTATGATCTTATTCAGTTTCATAGAACTTTCTTCACGTTTGTGATCACAACTAATTTTACGATTCATCTCTTCTATCTGCATCCTTAAACCAACAGTCTCTTCTTGTAGCTTGCTGCAATAGTCTATTTTCATGGTTATTTGCATTTCGAGATCTTCAGATATTTTCTTGGATTCTTTTATTTGTACTTTCAAACTGGTTATGATTTCATTTGCATCCTCAAGATTTCTTGAAATTTTTTTATTCTTTTTTCTTTCTATCTTCAATTCATCTAGAGCTGCAATTAGTTCCTCTTCCAAATTTACTTCTGCATAAATTTCTTCTTCATCACATTCCTGTTCTTTTTCTGTTTTTCTTCTTTGAGTGCCATGAAAAGAGCTTCACCTATTTCATTTTCAGAATCCTCACCACAGCTGTCTTCGATGAACTGACATTCTTGGAGATGAAACTTTTCTTCTTGAAGTTGCATTTTCTGAATTTTTTTCTTCTAGTCACTTCTTTCTTGGTGCGATCCTTCATCACTTTTGTTCTTCTCATTAAGTGGACATTTAGCTGCAAAATGCCCGACGCCCCCACAATTGAAACATTTAAACGATAACTTTCCTTTGCATTTTTCTTTTCCCCTTTTTAGTTTTCGAACAAAGTTTGCTTCCATTTCATCTGATGTCTCTTCTTCCTCGGATTCTTGTTTTGCTTTCATATTTTTATGGGCTTTAAAAATAGCTTCTCTGTTTGTGGGTTTAGATTTTCCTATTCTCATCTCATATGTAGTCAAAGAACCATGCATCTCATCCATACTAAAAGAATTTAGATCTTTAGCTTCTTTTATAGCTGAAACTTTAGAATCAAATCTTTGGGGAAGAGATCTTAATACCTTTTTTACGATGATAGAATCTTTGATTTCCTCGTCGAGTCCTCTAATTGCATTAATTGTTAGTCTTATAATGGCACTGAGAGGGGGGGTGAATCAGTGTAGCTATTTAATTTCAAATCTACAACTCTTAAATCTGAAAATGAAAGCTTAAAACCAGAAACAACAAATATCACATGAGAGCATCACATAACACAAGATGTAATGAGGTTCACCAGTTTTGGCTACTCCTAAAAAATAGATTGCTTGGACTCCCATCCAAATCTAGCCTTTGCAAAGCACCAACTTTACAATCAATTTACCAACACCCACTGGAAGGAGCACCAACCCCTAATTTATCTGCACCAACAGAAAGGAGCACCAACCCCTGATTTATCGGCACCAACTGGAAGGAGCACCAACCCCTGATTCCAAGCACCAACTTGGATTTCTATTTTGAATCTTAGATTGACATAAATATGCCTTCACTTTTACAAGACCCTTACTGGTCTATTGCTCATCCAACCTCTCTTTCAATTTAGGAAACACATATTCCTTCTATGCACTTACTGCCAACTCTCTCTACTGCACTCTATCTGCTACACTCTCTAAGCTGCTCTATTTCAGCAGTGCGCTATCTCCTCTCCTCTTGTCTCAGTAGTGCTCTCTCACAACTCCATTTCTCTCTTCGGCTTCTCTAATATATCTCTTCCCACACAGAGCTCAACCTAACGGATCACTCTTACCGCTCTGCTTACTGCGCTCTGACAGCCTTCTCTGCGCTTTGACAACCTTCTCTGCGCTCTGACAACCTTCTCTGCTCGCTTACGGCTCTGACAGCATTATCTGCTCATTTACGGCTCTCTGACAGCCTTCTCTGCTCATTTCGGTGCCCTGACATTCTTGTCTGCTCTCTTACACAGTTCAGAGCTCAATCCTAATTCTTAACTTATATGCACATTCTTACGGCTCTCTTCAACAACCTTTTCTCAGCACATATATTATTTTATCAGTGGCACCTTCCCTTTTTATGGCTACACATTCACTTCTGCACGCAACTGCCCTTTTATAATAATATTTTCATCTTGAAACTCAAGTCTTCTGTAACTTCCATAATCTCGCATGTAGCCTATTAATAGCCACTCCTGTAAGTAACTCCTTTCTGACACAATATTCTTACACGCAACCTATTAATAGTTACGACTCTTCGAAACGACTCTCTGTCTATCTCTTGGTCTTCGTCTGATGACTTTCAGTAACCACCGTTGCATGATATTTCTCTGTTACGGTTCCTGTAACTGCAGTAATGACTTATGTTCACTATTCTTATTTAACTGCATGATTTCTATCTATAACTGCACCTGTAACTGTTGTACTAACTTTAGTTAACTCTTCTTATTTTGGCTGCATGAATGTATTCTGTAACTAGCCCTTTTACTGTCGTACTGTCTGCAGTTCACTATTACATTTCTTTGTTTCGGCTGAGTTCTCTTCTTAGCTCGCGCCAAGGCGACCTGTCGTGAAATCGCGACACTTCTACCCCTTTGAATTTTTCTTGCCGTTTGACCGCGAAAACATGACATGTCACAATATCGTGACACTTTTCGCCTCTTTGTCTTTTTATCGGCTTGCACCTGCGAAAACATGACATGTCACGAAATCGCGACACTTTTCGCTTCCTTGCACTCTTCTCGGCATGCACCAGCGAAAACATGACATGTCACGAAATCGCGACACTTTTCGCTTCCTTGCACTCTTCTCGGCATGCACTAGCGAAAACATGACATGTCGCGAAATCGCGACACTTTTCGCTTCCTTGCACTCTTCTCGGCATGCACCAGCGAAAACATGACATGTCGCGAAATCGCGACACTTTTCGCCTCCGTGCACTCTTCAGGGCATGCACCAGCGAAAACATGACATGTCACGAAATCGCGACGCTTTTCGCCTCCGTACACTCTACTCGGCTTGCACCACTTTTCGCTTCCTTGCACTCTTCTCGGCATGCACCAGCAAAAACATGACATGTCACAAAATCGCGACACTTTTCACTTTCTTATGCCTTTCTCTGCCTTTCGCCCGCGAAAACGGAACATGTCGCGAAATTGCGACACTTTCGCTGCCTTGTGCCTTTTCTGTCTTTGGCCCGCAAAAACACATGTCGCGAAATCGCGACACTCTCGCTGCCTTGTCTCTTTTCTTGCCTTGACCCCATGAAAATAGAACATGTCACAAAATCGTGACACTCTCGCTTCCTTACTCTCTCTCTTCTCTTCGGGTCGCGAAAACCCGACATGTCGCGATATCGCGACATTTTTTCTCCTTAGCACTTTTCTTCTCATCGGGTCGCGAAAACCCGACATGTCGCGATATCGCGACATATTTTCTCCTTAGCGCTTCCTCTTGCAAATTGTCGCGAAATCGCGACACTTTTCTTTGCAAGCTCTTTCTCTCGAACCTGTCGCGAAATCGTGACACATTTTCGTCCGTACTGCCTCTCTTGCAAATTGTCGCGAAATCGCGACACTTTTCTTTGCGAGCTCTTTCTCTCGAACATGTCGCGAAATCGCGACACATTTTCGTCCGTACTGCCTCTCTTGCAAATTGTCGCGAAATCGCGACACTTTTCCTTGTGAGCTCTTTCTCTCGAACATGTCGCGAAATCGTGACACTTTTTCGTCCATACCATCCTTCTTTTAAATTGTCGCGAAATCGCGACACTTTTCCTTGTAAATTCTTTCTCTCAAACATGTCGCGAAATCGTGACACTTTTTCGTCCGTACCATCCTTCTTGCAAATTGTCACGAAATCACGACACTTTTCTTTGCAAGCTCTTTCTTTCCGAACATGTCGCGAAATCGCGACAGTTTTCTTTGCTTGCGCCTTCTCTCCGAACATGTCGTGAAATCGCGACAGTTTTCTTTGCTTGCGCCTTCTCTCCGAACATGTCGCGAAATCGCGACAGTTTTCTTTGCGCTTTCTCTCTTTTCCAACATGTCGCGAAATCGTGACAGTTTTTCTACTTGGCTTCTTTTCCTCCAACATGTCGCGAAATCGTGATAGTTTTCTTACTTGCCTTCTTTGCTTCCAACATGTCGCGAAATCGCGACAATTTTTCTTGCGCTTTCTCTCTCTTCCAACATGTCGCGAAATCGCGACAATTTTTCTTGCGCTTTCTCTCTCTTCTAACATGTCGTGATATCGCGACAGTTTCTCATGCTTGCTCAACATGTCGCGATATCGCGACAGTTTTCTTACTTGTCTTTTTATTTGAGCTTTTGCCTATGGGCCACTTCGGTCTTCTTGGAAATTCACTGTACATGCTTTGACTGCTCTAAACTCTTGTTCACTTCATCAACCGATCCATCTAATGACCTCTGCACTCCTGTCCATTGCATCAACCGATCCTCTGTTTGTGTTGACAACAATGACAATACTTTGGCTGCACCTTGCTCATCAATGAACTCCTGTCCATTGCATCAACTGATCAACCTAACTGTGTTGACAACAATGACAATACTTTGGTTGCACCTTGCTCATCAATCTCCCCCTTTGGAATTGTTGGCAACACACGTAATTGCGTGCAATTACCTGTAATTCTTCTCCCCCTTTGACAATAATACCAAAGGGCGGATGCAAAACTCCCCCGAGTCCATGCACAATATTCTCAGGCACAAATTATTACAGTTAGCAAAAAGCATAAACATGAGCAATATGATAAACAGATGCATAAATGCTCCCCCTGAGAATTTGATCCCGATGGCTAGTCAATTCTTAGTCTATTCTTGGGAATATGTGACCACTTCATTTCATTGTTTGACAACATCATGATAAGAATAATAGGCATCACACAATCATCTATAATGTGAGTATCGGATCTCTATCCATTGAGACTCTGTCCTCTATACCCTGTCAATAGGCTCACATAGAATCTGCTCTAGCAAGCTCACCAAGAACTTGCCCAGATCTTATAGAATCATAAAAAGATTTGTTAGAGACTCAATATGTTCTATACTTAATGCTCAACCAATATATCAACTAAATCTCATAAAAGCATAAAGAGAATTGTTAGAGACTCAATATGTTCTATACTCGAATCTCAAACTTGTCCACTATTAGTGAAGGCATACACTGATTGTATATATCCAACTGTTTGTTCTGCAATGCTGGCAGCATTTGCAAATGCATCTTGGATATTCTCAACAAGCTTGAACCTAATGTTAGCTGTTTGTCTCTCTCTTCAGTGAGAATCCAGTAGGCTACCTCAATCCACTTTCAACTCTGTGTAAGCATCAAATACTATGCTACAGCACAACCAAATTCCTTTTTATATTTACAACTTGATCTGAGTTTTCTACAGTTACTGCAGATCACACCTTACTTTCAACTGTGCAAATCAGGAGAAGACATTTTGTCAAACACTTCACGGCCAACCATGGTGCACCTTACTCAACCTCATACGTCGTAATATCGGATTGGCACTTTATCAACAGTTAAAACGAAACTGTCTGTTATAATCCGACACTTTGAACAGTGGCAGTAAGAACTATCAACAGAACAACAAGGACAAATAGCAATACTACCAATGGTGACAATTCTCAATTTAATCATCACCCTTCACGACACTTCCACACACAACTACATGAACTGACAACACACTTGACAACTATACAACAATAACCCGACTGCTTTCCTTTCATCCTTAGATAACCAAACACATACATAGGAGAATTAAAATAAGACTTTAAGATTGCTCCCCCTGAGGATGTGCCACCTGGAGTGGCTTAGTGCAATAGTGGAGTAGTCTCCTTCAGTCCAAGGAGACACGATTCCCTTTCTTCTGCCTTTCTCCAAACTTTCTTGAGCTTGGGCTTGAGTTTTTCAACTACATCCCCGTTTTGCACCTTTTCGTGAACTTGAACATTCTTCTTGCGTAGTTGTTTCTTATGCATCCTTGATGGTTGATTATTTTCCTTTCTTTTATGCACATGATATGTTCTCTGCCTGTGTTGCATTCTTTGCGTCTGATGAAATCTACGGTCTTGCCTTAGATTAGATACAGACGTGCTCGGACAAAACCTTGCTATGTGCCCATGACCATTACATTTAAAACATTGCACATGATATGTCCCCTTTCTGTGTTGCACTCTTTGTGTCTGATGAAATCTACGGTCTTGCCTTAGATTAGATACAGAAGTGCTTGGAAAAAACCTTGCTATGTGCCCATGGCCATTACAATTAAAACATTGCACATGGTGTTCACTCAGAGAAGCAGATGTATTTCTATCAGCATACCTCTTTGATTTATTATTCAATCCACAATAAATTGCCTTGTGACCATAATGGTTGCATTTAAAACAATAGCCATTAAAAGCATTATTATGAAAAGAGTGAGAGTGAGAGAACCTCTTTTGTTGTGGTTGCTTTGCTGTAGATCTTCTTTGATGCTTTCTTCCTTTTGAAGATTCAGCTTCAACCTTGAACTTCTTCTTCTCTGCATATTTGGAAGATGAGGGTTGTTCAGCTTCAGACTTTTCTCGCTTTGATTCTTCAACTGTGAACTTCTTCTTCTCGGCACATTTGGAGGATGAAGGTTGTTCAGTTTCATATCCAAGACCAAAATTAGCCGTGGAGCTTCTTTGTTGCTTTAACATTTGTATCTAGCAACACTGTGCTCTTCTCAAATTTGAGACTTATATTGGCCTCTTCTAGTTGTTTATTCGATGAAACAATCTCTCCTTCTTGCTGGCAACAAACAATCTCTTTCTCATTGATTTGTGGCTTGAGACTTTCTTCAATCCTTTTGGACTCTTCTACTTGCAGCTTCAGATTACTAACAACTTTGTTAGATTCTTCTTCACGTTTGCTATATACATCAACCTTATCATCCAGTTGTGTCTTCAAGGCTTCTTCTATTTTCTTGGCCTTTTGAAATTGTAAGAAAAGATCTTCAATCTCATTCCCATATTCTTCCAACTTCTTGGACAGTCTTTTGTTCTTTTTCTTTTCTATACTCAACTCTTCAAGTGCGGCTATCAACCTCACCTTCTAAATCTACTTCAATCTCCAGGTTTTCATTACATACTTCAGAATCCACTTCTTCTACCTTCTCTAGTGCAATTTTCTTTTCTGCAGGAACTGAAACTGACTGAGATGCCTTATTGGAGGAGGATCTATTCTTCTTACCCATTGTGTACTAATCCAAGATCAACCATGACTGATTTAGCCTGAACTGGGAACCTGGCTCTTATACCAATTGTTAGTCTTACAATGGCACTGAGAGAGGGGGTGAATCAGTGTAGCTATTTAATTTCAAATCTACAACTCTTAAATCTGAAAATGAAAGCTTAAAACCAGAAACAACAAATATCACATGAGAGCATCACATAACACAAGATGTAACGAGGTTCACCAGTTTTGGCTACTCCTCAAAAATAGACTGCTTGGACTCCCATCCAAATCCAGCCTTTGCAAAGCACCAACTTTACAATCAATTTACCAACACCCACTGGAAGGAGCACCAACCCCTAATTTATCTGCACCAATAGAAAGGAGCACCAACCCCTAATTTACCAGCACCAACTGGAAGGAGCACCAACCCCTGATTCCAAGCACCAACTTGGATTTCTATTTTGAATCTTAGATTGACATAAATATGCCTTCACTTTTACAAGACCCTTATTGGTCTATTGCTCATCCAACCTCTCTTTCAATTCAGGAAACACATATTCCTTCTACGCACTTACAACCGCACTCTCTCTGTCGCACTCTTTAAGCTGCTCTATTTCAGCAGTGTGCTATCTCCTCCCCTCTTGTCTCAGCAGTGCTCTCTCACAACTCCATTTCTCTCTTCGGCTTCTCTAATATATCTCTTCCCACATAGAGCTCAACCTAACGGATCACTCTTACCGCTCTTCTTACTGTGCTCTGACAACCTTCTCTGCGCTCTGACAACCTTCTCTGCTCGCTTACGGCTCTGACAGCATTATCTGCTCATTTACGGCTCTCTGACAACCTTCTCTGCTCATTTCGGCACTCTGACATTCTTATCTGCTCTCTTACACAGTTTAGAGCTCAACCCTAATTCTTAACTTATATGCACATTCTTACGACTCTCTTCAACAACCTTTTCTCAGCACATATATTATTTTATCAGCGACACCTTCCCTCTTTATGGCTGCACATTTTTCAATTCTGAGCTACCCATTCACTTCTGCACGCAACTGCCCTTTTATAATAATATTTTTATCTTGAAAATCAAGTCTTCTGTAACTTCTATAATCCCGCATGCAGCCTATTAATAGCCACTCCTATAAGTAACTCCTTTCTGACACAATATTCTTACACGCAACCTATTAATAGTTACGGCTCTTCGAAACGACTCTCTGTCTATCTCTTGGTCTTCGTCTGATGACTTTCAGTAACCACCGCTGCATGATATTTCTCTGTTACGGTTCCTGTAACTGTAGTAATGACTTTTGTTCACTATTCTTATTTAACTGCATGATTTCTATCTGTAACTGCACCTGTAACTGTTGTACTAACTTTAGTTAACTCTTCTTATTTTGGCTGCGTGAATGTATTCTGTAACTGCCCCTTTTACTGTCGTACTGTCTACAGTTCACTGTTACATTTCTTTGTTTTGGCTGAGTTCTCTTCTTAGCTCGCGCCAAGGCGACCTGTCATGAAATCGTGACACTTCTACCCCTTTGACTTTTTCTTGCCGTTTGACCACGAAAACATGACATGTCGTGATATCGCGACACTTTCTGCCTCTTTGTCCTTTTCTCGGCTTGCACCTGCGAAAACATGACATGTCACGAAATCGCGACACTTTTCGCTTCCTTGCACTCTTCTCGGCATGCACCAACGAAAACATGACATGTCGCGAAATCGCGACACTTTTCGCTTCCTTACACTCTTCTCGGCATGCACCAGTGAAAACATGACATGTCACGAAATCGTGACACTTTTCGCTTCCTTGCACTCTTCTCGGCATGCACCAGCGAAAACATGACATGTCGCGAAATCGTGACACTTTTCGCCTCCGTACACTCTTCTCGGCATGCACCAGCGAAAACATGGCATGTCGCGAAATCGCGACACTTTTCGCTTCTTTGCACTCTTCTTGGCATGCACTAGCGAAAACATGACATGTCGTGAAATCCTGACACTTTTCGCTTCCTTACACTCTTCTCGGCATGCACCAGTGAAAACATGACATGTCGCGAAATCGTGACACTTTTCGCTTCCTTGCACTCTTCTCGGCATGCACCAGCGAAAACATGACATGTCGCAAAATCGCGACACTTTTCGCTTCCTTATGCCTTTCTCTGCCTTTCGCCCGCGAAAACGAAACATGTCACGAAATCGCGACACTTTCGCTACCTTGTGCCTTTCTCGTCTTTGGCCCGCGAAAGCACATGTCACGAAATCGCGACACTCTCGCTGCCTTGTCTCTTTTCTTGCCTTGACCCCGCAAAAATAGAACATGTCACGAAATCGTGACACTCTCACTTCCTTACTCTCTCTCTTCTCTTCGGGTCGTGAAAACCCGACATGTCGCGAAATCGTGACATATTTTCTCCTTAGCACTTTTCTTTTCATCGGGTCGCGAAAACCCGACATGTCGCGAAATCGCGACATATTTTCTTCCGTACTGCCTCTCTTGCAAATTGTCGTGAAATCGCGACACTTTTCTTTGCAAGCTCTTTCTCTCGAACATGTCGCGAAATCGCGACACATTTTCGTCCGTACTGCCTCTCTTGCAAATTGTTGTGAAATCGCGACACTTTTCTTTGCAAGCTCTTTCTCTCGAACATGTCACGAAATCGCAACACATTTTCGTCCGTACTGCCTCTCTTGCAAATTGTCGCGAAATCGCGACACTTTTCCTTGCGAGCTCTTTCTCTCGAACCTATCGCGAAATCGTGACACTTTTTCGTCCGTACCATCCTTCTTGCAAATTGTCGTGAAATCGCGACACTTTTCCTTGCAAGCTCTTTCTCTCAAACATGTCGCAAAATCGTGACACATTTTCGTTCGTACCATCCTTCTTGCAAATTGTCACGAAATCACGACACTTTTCTTTGCAAGCTCTTTCTTTTCGAACATGTCGCGCAATCACAACTTTTTTCTTTGCTTGCGCCTTCTCTCCAAACATGTCGCAAAATCGCGACAATTTTCTTTGCTTGCCCCTTCTCTCCGAACATGTCGCGAAATCGTGACAGTTTTCTTTGCACTTTCTCTCTTTTCCAACATGTCGTGAAATCGCGTCAGTTTTTCTACTTGGCTTCTTTTCCTCCAACATGTCGCGAAATCGCGATAGTTTTCTTACTTGCCTTCTTTGCTTCCAACATGTCACGAAATCGCGACAGTTTTTCTTATGCTTTCTCTCTCTTCCAACATGTCGCGAAATCGCGACAGTTTTTCTTGCGCTTTCTCTCTCTTCTAACATGTCGCGATATCGCGACAGTTTCTCATGCTTGCTCAACATGTCGCGATATCGCGACAGTTTTCTTACTTGTCTTTTTCTTTGAGCTTTTGCCTATGGGCCACTTCGGTCTTCTTGGAAATTCATTGTACATGCTCTGACTGCTCTAAACTCTTGTTCACTTCATCAACCGATCCATCTAATGACCTCTGCACTCATGTCCATTGCATCAACCAATCATTTGTCTATGTTGACAACAATGACAATACTTTGGCTGCACCTTGCTCATCAATGAACTCCTGTCCATTATACTTTGGCTGCACCTTGCTCATCAATGAACTCCTGTCCTTTATACTTTGGTTGCACCTTGCTCATCAATGAACTCCTGTCCATTGCATCAACTGATCAACCTGACTGTGTTGACCACAATGACAATACTTTGGTTGCACCTTGCTCATCATTAATGACTTCATTAACTCTTAGCATATATGCCTCTATGTTCTCATCGTCATTCATCTTTAATACTTCGAACTGAGCTCGATGTGTTTGTAACTTGGCCTCCTTGATCTTAACGTCTCCTTCATGAATGCTCCTCAATTTGTCCCATATTTCTTTTTCCGTTTTACAACTCATAATCTTTACCAGTTCATTGTCCACTAATTCGCACATGATAGAATTCTTTGCTTTTGAGTCATTCTCAAATAGTTTCTTATCGAAAGCATTAGTTGGAGAAGTGGTGGGTATTGTGTATCCACTATCTACTGAATCCCAAATGTCGTATCCCAAAGCACAAAGATATGTTTGCATCCTGAGTCTCCAAAATGCGTAATTAGTTCTATCAAACAATGGTGTTTTGTTTGATGAGAAGCCTTCACCACCTGCCATTGTGTCACTTCCAAGATCACCTGAGTCTGTTAAGCTTGTTCAAGAACCTCTCTATGATATCAATTGTTAGTATCACAATGACACTGAGAGGGGGGGTGAATCAGTGTCTCTTGTTACTTAAATCTTCAAATCTTAAAGTTGAAACAATGAAAACTTAAAACCAAATAAAGCAAATATAACAAGATATAATCACACAACATAAGATGTACCGAGGTTCACCGATCTGGCTAGTCCTCAAAATTACTGTTTGGACTCCCATACAAATCCAGCATTTGCAAAACACCAAATTTACAATCAATTTACCAGCACCCACTGGAAGGAGCATCAACCCCTGATTTACCACTGGAAGGAGCACCAACCCCTGATGCCAAGCACAAACTTGGACTTCCATTTTGAAACTAGAAGATTGACATAAAAATGCCTTCACTTTTACAAGACCATGACTGGTCTATTGCTTATCCCACGTCTACCACAATTCACAAAACACACACACTTATCACACGCAAAAAAATTCTCCAAGCAACACTCCTTTTATAACAATATTTTCTCTTTGTAACTCCTTTTGTAACTTCCATATTCTCACATGCCACCTATCAATTGTAACTCCTTTTGTAACTTCCATATTCTCAAATGCCACTTGTCAATTGTAACTCCTTTATGACACAATATTCTCCTATCATGATTGTTCATTTTCTCATTCCCTTGTGCATGCATGTGTTTTGGTTTCCAAAACGACTTTTCGTTTCTATTTTGTGGCCCTTCGTTTCCTTTTCTCCAGATGGGCATGCGTCTGCTTCTTTCCATGTGTAACGACCATCTTAAATGATTTCAAATCATTAAAGATTCCTTATGTAACGTTTTGTCTCATTCACTAAATTTTGTCCTTATGTGACAAATTACCTTATTCAATCTTCGATTTATTCCTTATAGGTCCACGTCACTATGCGGTCTTCAGTTTCACTATCCTGGTGTTCATCACTAATATCAGACGCACTGTCAACTACTCTGTTCCTTTGGCGAAAATGCAACATGTCGCGATATCGCAACACTTTTGTTTCTCTGCCTGCCTGCCCTTTTTGAGTCACGAAAATGCTACATGTCGCGATATCGTGACACTTTTTCCTTCTTGCTCTTTCTCTTTGCTTTGGATCGCGAAAATGCTACATGTCGCAATATCGCGACACTTTTTTCTCCTTGCATTTTCTCTTTGCTTTGGACCGCAAAAATGCAACATGTCGCGATATCGCGACACTTTTTTCTCCTTGCATTTTCTCTTTGCTTTGGACCGCGAAAATGCAACATGTCGCGATATCGCGACACTTTTTTCTCCTTGCTTTTTCTCTTCTCTTTTGGCCATGAAAATGCAAAGGCTTCAACTTCATAGGCAAAAGCTGAGACAGAGGAATAGGCCAGGGAAAAGCTCAAATGTCCATCCTTGACCAAGCGTCAGAGGGTAGAGGCTACACAAAAGTATCGAAGCAACTATGAGGTTACCAATGAAGGAAAATAGTCTAGTGTATCCACATATAACATTGTCGAAGAGCTGAAGAGGATTCCATCCAAGGTGAGTCTCTATGACGCATTGCAATTGCTTGGACAAGTGGAATTGTTGCAAGAATCACTGAAATTTTTGAAAGATAAGGTGAAGAATCTGACTCAGACAGTGTGAGATCAAACTCTGACGACTTCCGCCATTGGAAAGAATAGACCACCCCCTTTCTACTTGTCTCTCAGGATGGAAGGTTGGATTGTGCACAATTGCATGATGGACTCCATCTCTACAACGACTGTCATGCCAAAGGCAGTCTGTGATGTTATGGGTATGGAATATACAAGAAGCAACCTTGACATTTTGCAATTAGATGGAACCCCTGTGAGGACAGTGGGGGTCATCAAAGACATTCCCATTGTTCTGCATAAAATACCTCAAATCACTGTGATCCAAGAGGTGGTTGTGGTTGATATGGCGCCTTATTTCAGCATGTGCCTGTCACATGAGTTCATTGCCAAGTTGGGAGGCTACCTTTCGCTGGATTATTCTCATTTGGAGATTCCTTTCAAAGGGAGAAGATTTCGTATATATAATGAGAAACCTTCAACTTATCACATAGAGAAGATTGAAGAAGATAAACCCATGAATTTTTTCAACTTGACCGAGCTTCAGATAGAAGACGAGTTTTCAATGCTCGATTTTAATGCCATGATGAAGATCGAAATCGGCTGTTACACCATTACTAATCCTGAAAAAGCTGAAGCGAAGGTGTTTGATGATCAAGATCCTGCTTCAGATCAATTATGGAAGTTGTACTTCGATGGCGCAAGGTGTAAGAATGGTGTAGGAGCTGGAATCGTTCTTATTTATCCTTCTGGCATACAAAATATGTACTCTTACCGGTTGACCTGGAGCTATACAAGCAATGCCATTGAGTACAAAGCACTTTGCCTAGGCTTGAAGAAGGTAGAGAAGCTCAAAATCAAACAATTGCAAATTTTTGGTGATTCTGAGCTGATCGTCAACCAGGTAACTAGTAAGTGTGTTTCCGAGCAACATTACTTGAAGGCATACCACAATAAAGTTTGGGACACGTTTGAAGCATATACAACATTAAACATCCAAGCGATCTCGCAGGAGCATAACAAGCATGCCGATCTCTTGGCATCCCTTGGTGCTAATTTTTCTCTAGTTGAGCATGTGGTGAGAAAGCCCAAGACTGTGAGGTTAGTTTATAGACCTATAGTCCCTGACATAATATCTTCTGGAAAGTTTTTGAAAGTGACGAGCATATTGTAAATTTCCTAATAAGATAAGCTAATACTGTGGAAGAAATAACACTTGATGAGGAAAAATTTGAGGGATCGGCACAGTTGCGGAATAATCATATCCCAAAGATATTAATTACACTTGAGAGTCTCTTTGATTAGAATGACAGAACAAAAAAGCATAAGATCAAAGTGAACGAAGAGGAGTACACTAAACTGTAGTTGTCACCTGAGAAGTCGATCAAATTTGGCACCGATTGCACTTAGGAAGAGCTAGAGCAGATCAAGGAATTGTGCCATGAGTACCCAAACATTGTTTCTTGGAGCTAGAAGGATTTGAAAGGCTACAACAAAGATGTAATCCAACATACCATTGAGTTGTAGGAAGGAGTGAAACCCTTCAAGCAAAAATAGAGGCCAGTCAATCCCAAGATTGAAACCCTGATGAAAGCAGAGCTATTGAAAATATTGGGAGCCAAGATCATTTATTCGATTAAGCATTCTACCTGGGTAGCAAATATGGTCCCTATGAGGAAGAAGAATGGAGATATTTTCTTGTGCATAGATTTTTAAAATTTAAACCAGGCATCTTTAAAGGATCACTGTCCACTACCGCAAATTGATCAGATTCTTCATGTAGTTGCTGGTGCTCAAATATTTTCTCTGTTGGATAGATTCTTCGACTATAACCAAATTTGGGTCAAGGATGAAGACTAATATAAAACGACATTCACCACGAAATAGGGAACATTTGCTTATCAACGAATGCCGTTTGGTCCCTCAAACGCTGGCGCAAATTTTTAGAGAGCGATGGAAGTAGCTTTCGGTGAGTTGTTAAACCACGTTATTGTGATCTATTTGGATGACATGATTGTCTTTTCTCACAACAAGGAGGAGCATAGTCTGCATTTGAGACAAGTGTTTGAGAAGTGCTAGGGGTTCAAAATATCAATCAACCCGAAGAAGTCCATCTTCGCGATAAAAGAAGGAAAGCTCCTAGGCCACGTTATTTCGGAGAAAGGTTTGGCTATTCACCCATCTAAAGCTGAGACTCTCTTGAAGCTTCCGTTTCTAGCCAACAAGAAGGATTTGCAATCATTTTTTGGGCATATTAACTTTGTTTGAAAGTTTATTACAAATTTTGCCCAAGTGGTAAAGCCAATGACTGAGCTTTTAAATAAAAATGCCGAGTTCAAATGGACTGAGCAGAGGAAGCGAGCATTCAAGGAAATCAAAGAAAGAATTGCTCAAGCCTCGGTCCTGGTAAACCCTGATTACTCAAAATATTTTATCCTGTATGCCGTTGGTGAACAGGAGAGTTACGCAGTGGTGCTTACGCAGAAGAGAGAGGATGGAGATGAGCAGTCGATTGCTTTCTTAAGTCATCCAACCACATGAAGAAAATAATTCATTGAGAAACAAGTATATGTAGTAATGAAATCCTTGAAGAAGTTTTGGCATTCTGTTTCCCAGAGCAAAACAGTAGTTTATATTGTTCATCCAGATGTCCAAAGTTTCATCATCCAGGGAGAGCTTAGAGACAAGAGAGCTGGTTCGATTTCCAAAATCCAGGAGTATGATGTTGAAATCCAACCAACCAAGCTAGTTCGAGGCCGAGCACCGTGTCAAGAGCTGACAAAGAGCACTGCATTTGAATCCATAGTTTGCCAACTTGAGGATTTAGTAAGTGTAAATAATTTCACTAATCGCTCTACAGGTGATCGTGATTAGACAAAGGACCTTGTCAAATATTTCATTCAGGAAGATGTCCTCCACACCTCAATGCTTCATAGAGAAGGAGATTTAGACTTCAGGCCCTTAGATATGTGATGTTGCCAAATGGGTTGTTCCATAAGAATATTGATGGAGTACTTCTTAGGTGCATCTAAGAATTAGAGAAACAAAGAATCTTGGAGGAGTTTCATTCTAGTTTATTAGGAGACCATTAATCAGGGAGACCAATGGCGTTGAAGATCATTAAAGCAAGATATTTTTGGCCTATTTTCTTTGCAGATGCTTTCAAAGTTTTCCAAAGTTACGACAAGTGCCAAAGATATGTCGACAGAAGCAGGAATGCATCATTGCCCCTTCATCCGATTCAAGTAGAAGCACCCTTTCAACAATGGGGCTTAGACTTTATTGGGGTCATTGATCCCAATTCTTCTACCGAACACAAACACATATTGACTGCAACTGACTATTTCACCTGATGGTCAGAAGCAATTCCGAGTAAGAAGGCAGATCAGACAATAGTTATATATTTCCTTGAAAGTTTAATCACTCATTTTGGCATACTAGATGCAATCATAATGGATAATGGAACTCCATTTATCGATGCCAGGATCAGTGAATTCACAAGTACAAGATTTATTTAAAGACATCATCTAACTATTATCTGCAGGGGAATGGCTTGGCTGAGTCCACAAACAAGAATTTGCTGAGAATTCTAAAGAGAACTTTGGGAGATAATAAGTGTAATTGGCACTTGCTCCTGAACCAAGCATTATGGATCGATCACATCTTAGTGAAAAAATCCAAGACATCCCCCTATTTCTTGGTATACGATAAAAAAATAGTCTTACCTCTTCATATTGAATTGTCGACCCTTCAATCATGACACTTGTTGTATGATGAAGACAATGAATCTGACCCCATGAGCACGAGATTGGCTCAACTTTTACAGTTGGAGGAAGGAAAAAAATTATATAATACCTTCATGGAACATGCCCAGATGACACAAAAATTGTTTGGCAAGAAAATTTCCAAAAAATCGTTCGAGGTAGGTGATCTAGTGCTAAAATGGAATGAAAAAAATACTAAGCCTATCAAGCATCACAAGTTCAAAGTGATATGAGAGGGCCCATTCCATATTTCAGGTGTGAATCAGGTCAACTCATTTTATTTAAAGGATATGGATGGCCGTGTGTTGCCAATTCCAGTAAATGGTCTTCATTTGAAGGCCTATCATCAGTGCCAAAATTCCGATCAAGTATGTATATATGTACATAATTTTTCCCTGTTATTTTACTATGAGTCAAGTATTTTTTAAAATTATATATATATATATATATATATATATATATATATATATATATATATATATATATATATATATATATATATATATATATAAAAATAATATATATATATATATATATATATATATATATATATAAAAAAAATGGATGAAATGTTTTCGTCGGGAGAATTTAATTCTATCTCGAGCAAGTGTTTTCACCCCGAAATCATGTCTTTACTAAGTAAAATGTTTTCACCCCGAAAATATTTAAAAAAAAGGGCTTTTCAGTCATATGTTGGGCGAAAATCTATAACAAAAATAATAATATAATTCTTTGGCAATTAATTTTGGAGGCAAAGTCAAAGTTAAATTTTAAAATTTTTCCAAAGGCATGATTTGCTTTAAAAGCGCCCCTATTTTTAATTACCAAAAAAGGAGATAAAAGATAAAAAAAAAAGGATAAGAGAAAAGCAAAAAGGTAAAGCAAAATTAGAAGATGAAGACTTTGATTTTCACCCGTAAAAATAAAATTCGTTATGTTTTTTCTATTTTCGGGGTGAAATCCTCATTTCTCATGCTTTTTCAAGAACTCCAAGTGGCAAGATTATTTTTGATAGGGAAGGGGGCAAAATTAATTTCGCTTCACTTCTTCAACAAAGCACTCTCAGGTAAAGCTTGCTTTTAAACAATAAGATTTTTTGGGGTAAAATTAAAAAGGATAAATTATTTTAAAGGGGTTGCCAAGCATGTAGTTTCACCAAGAAAGCAAAAGAGCATTTTCAGAGTGCATTTGATTTGGTCTTTTTGCCCCAGTTAACTTTTTCGACAAAGCAAGCGCTCTCAATTGACGTTTTTTATTTGCTGTAGTTAAATTTGGAGCAAACTTTAGTTGGATGCATGGAATTGAGCTAATTTCATTGACAAAACCTTCAGAAGATGTTTTTGATATTATCATGCAATGAAGTTAATGGTTTTTGTCCCCCAAAAAGTGCCCATCACTCCCACGTGGCATTTATTATTCCCAAGATGAGCCATTAAATACCCAGATTGCACCCTCCAAGACAAAAAGTAGTTGAGTACGAAGTTAGAGGAATATTTACAGCATGAGGGCATTATTGGCAGTTAAGGACATCATGACAAAGCGTGTTGGGTGAGAGAACCAAGGGAGCATGTTTGTCCGATTTCATCAAAACCGCACCACCTACATTTAATTGGGTAGTTGGGAGCAAAAGTTTTAAATACAACGAACCAGAAGCTTGCAGTTAAAGAGAGATTGAGATTATTTTTCTAGAGCATTGCCGAATTAGCATTCAATTGCCCCAAATTGCTGCTTTGTTGCAGGGTTATCAAATTGTTGTTGAAAAGCCGATTGTACGAAGATGGGAAAGAAAACTATTGAGTCAACAAAAGATACTGAGCCAAAGAAATCAAAAGGAGGCAAAAAACCTAAAAAATCTAGGCGAAATGAAAATGTAGAGCTTGACCCATAATATGATGCACTGGATCAAATTGGAGACAATGCTATTTCAAACAAGGGCGTGGAAAAATTGCGCCAAGATGTGGAAGTTGCTGTTGGGAAAGGCTTGACACCGAAAAGTCCATTAACTATTGCCTACCATGCGCAAATTTCCTGGTACCTATGTACACCTGTTCATACTTACCCTGAGCTAGTAATGGCGATTTCAAAGTTTTATCATCCTACCATGAGGGCTGTCCAAAATATGAAGGGAGATAAATTATTCACAAATTTGCCCAGCGTAGTTAGAGAGGCATTTGCTTGTGGGGTGAATTTTTCCTTGGATGTCATGTTAAAAAAATTAAATCTCAAGGAGTAGGAGGAGAGGTATTAGTATACAATGATGTTGCGCTAGTTCATGGAGAATAATTGATAAAGACACCTCAGTTTGGAGAGTTTTCGACCAAAGGCTCTGACATAATTTAAAAGTCCAAACATATTCTCTATATTGTCTTGGGTGTCCGGTATTCCTACCGACTCCAAAATGTATAAATGACAAGCAACGCTGGTACAATGTATTTCACAGGTGGATTTTTATGCCCCAATAGCCATGCAAGAAAGCACAAACCCAATTTTCTTTGACTGGGTGGATTACATGGCTTAAGAAATGCATACCCAGTTGGAGAAGATACAGAGCGGAGGAGCAGTATTATTTAGGCACATTTCATTTTTGGCCTAGTATTTCTTCTTCCACATGCATCGACATTTTTATTTCATAGCGATCAAGAAAGTTGATGAGGTAGACAGGAAGCTTCCAGTTTATTTGTGGACTCCAAGCTTATCCAAGATGGAGTCATTTTTACAATTTCAATCACATGTTTTTGGGCCCTGCCCTCAAACTTATTTTCAGCCCATGTGAGAGAGCACTAAGGGCGATGAGGGAGGAAATAGTTACAAAGGAGAAATGAGATATTTTCTTGTTGACGCAAGGCATCGTGGTACGAATTTTTAGCTTCACTGACAAGCCGTTTCTCCTTTCGTATTTTACTACAAAGAGCCTTTTTGCGATGGAAGTTTTCCGCCAGACCAACTTCATCAATGACATCTATGGGGCAGGATGAAGAAAAAAAACTACATGCACCATGCCATTTTTCTTCAACGATATTGAAGTAGACCAGGTTGGCCAGAATAAATTAATTAACGAAGCTCTCTACAACATGGGTATGGTGGAGTTACCTCAGCGGTGGAAGTATGACCCTTTGGGTTGGTTTGCAGCATTGAGTAAAGCCAAAAGTTTTCATTGCTGCCCCTAGGCAAATATTGAGCAACAAAGAAATAATCCAGAAGGGCATGATATTGAATGGCACATTGAGTAGATGATGACGTTCCCACCATGGCATGATTTTTATGAGATGGAGGCCGAATATAACCCTGCAGTTCACAAGTACCAGATTCCTCCTTCGACCTTGTTTGGCAAAATGAAGGAACAGTTGCCCGCTTGGTCTGAGGATAAAATCACCAATTGGTGAGTTATGATGTCCCATAGAGGGAAAACTGGATCAACTTATGGCCTGGAAATAGATGATATGTTTTCAGATGTATATGATGAATACTATGACAATTATCAGCCAATCTATTTTGTTAAAATCGTACCTCGGAGCTTTCAAAGATCTAACATCGAAGAGATCGTGGTTGGATAGGAGCAACTAGTGGTTGAGGAAGCGCCCCTTATGGAAGAAGAGAAAAAAATGTTGTCAGAACTGCAACCCCAATAGAATAAGAAAAGTAAGCGTGAGGCACTTCCTTTTTCTAAGATCTCCAAAAAGCCAAGAACATACACAGTTTCTTCATCAGGTGTGAACCCTCCTCCTACGACCGAATCCACACAAGTTGACATTTCAAGAAATCCTCCTTTGGTTCAGGCAGAACAACTTGGCCAACACATGGAAGTTATAGATATGGAGAAGGAGACAAAGGAGGAACAAGAAAAGGGCAAACCAATGTCACAAACGCCCTCATCATCGACTCAAAAAGTGTTAGAGATTGAAGGTACATTTTCTCTACCCTATTCCTTTTCTCTTGAGCATTAGGTGACTTGCACCCCATTCCGTAATTATCGCTTCCATCTCACCTTCATTTGGTATGCCTTCCACTTCCATTTCAATTCCTATTTCCCAGTACCTAATCATTGATGCTCCCTCTTCTTCTATTCCCGCTTCTACTATTTCCATTTCTTTCAATTCTTTTGCATCTGGTACCAATCCATTTTCACACCCTTCATCCTCCATTCTAGTAATTTCTACCATGACTATAAGTACACAAGCTCCTCCTCGAGTAAGTGTAACTGTAGCTGAACCCCTCACTTTCGTCCCCTCAACCAATTTCGTTCCACCAATCATTCTCATTTCTACTTCCCTTCTTGAGCTAAAACCTCAGCAGGCTTGTTTTTCCCCTGCTCCATTTATTGAGTTGCAGGTGCTATCAGATCTAGATGAAGATTGTACTAGAGCATCCCGTTGTAGCAAAAATGAGTCTAGCCCGCCAAAGTTCATCGCAGTGGCTGAAAATTTGTAAGAGAAAATAAGCTCAAGCTCCAGCAAAGACGTTGAAGAAGGTCACTTTTGATCCCTAAGCTATGGAGTCCTACACTGTAAAACTGATCCTCCAGGTCTAGATGCCTCAAGGAGAAATGACCCCAAGTAATTACACTTATGAAATCATTACAGAGGACCTGATGAATATTGATACTACGAAGATGGGGAATATACAGGTGGATATGAGCTCTCTTTACCTACACAACGAACATTACAAGAAAAGGTTTTTTGAGGCTGAGGTGAAGATTGTTGAGTTAAACGAAGCTCGAGTTGAAAATAGGGCACAATTGGAGACAACAAGATTAGAGGTAGAGTGTTGGCAGTAGAAAGCAGAAGAGTTGGAGAATGCAGCCAAGGGATACCAGATAGCTTGGGCAGGATCAGATAAGCAAGTGCAAGCATTGAATGCCCATATTGAAGCTTTACAGAAACAACTGGTCAAAAAAGCCACACAATCAACGTACTTTTCCAAGGAGAAAATCAAAGAAGCTCACCACCATTTAACTAGATATTGTGTGACATTGGCAGCATACGCGCTCAAGGTTCTGTTGTGCATTCATGAGACCTGAATAATAAATTTCATTGGCGATCAGACCTTGGAGTATGCCGAGGAGCAGCTAGAACCCAAGTTGGAGATGGCACTGAAGATTCAGGTGCTCAATTTGAATTCCAAGTTAAGACACTGAGTGGAACAGATCGAGCTTGGACCAACGTCAGGATTATGTTGCGCAACTTATTTTCTAGGTTGGATCTGACTAAGGAGGGCTACTATGTTTGAGTAGGAGCATTGCATTTCACTAGTTTATTTCGAGGTTCTAGCTGATGTCGGGTTTTCAAGATTTATTGATGATCAGGGGATCTTCTGTCAAAGAAAGAACTGGAGGTGGCTTGGTGAAATTTTGTCAAATATACTTTAGAGATCAATAGTTGGGAGGAGCCAATCATGGAGGAACACATACTGCCATGCATGGAGAGGCTCACCCACATCGAATAATCTCTGTTGGAGCTCAGTTAGAGAGCTAATCACATCAACCTGGACTACGTCAAGACGTTGTGCTTTGTCATTGATTCGCTCAGGTATCCTTCAAAGCTTGATGAAGAGTCTTGGGACCAGGCGGTTACAATATATGAGGTTACCAACACAAGTCTCACCAAGAAAGAAGCACAAGCACGGGTGAAAGTAGAGAGTAGAAAAAGGCTATAAAATAGCAGAAGAAACAGGCACAGGAGGAAAGGAAAAAGGAGGAGGCTACTGAATAAAATGTACCACCTGATGCACCCAGCGACGGTGACAACTAAGCCCAATGGATGAATGCCTGGGGTCGATTGCATCCAGACGAGGTGAATACCCCGAGAGCCGTCAAAAGTGTTGGCAGTTTTGCTACACCAAATTTTGATTGTAAAAATTTGAAGAATATAAGATGAATGATGTAGTTGTTTTGATTTTACTGTTTTGATGTAACATTTTGTTTTCCCTCCTTGAGTGATTTTATTAAATAAAGAAGGTTGATTTCGTCCCTAGAAATGCACAACAAGTTTTACCAGTAAAACATTAATGAAAATCATGGGCAAAATATAAAAGGGAGAAATGTATGGCAAGGAACATCTCAAGATCGAAGGAGCTATGAAAATGGTCTAAAGCTTTAGTAATTTTTGTTTAAAGGAAAAGCGCCAGTAAAAATAAAAGGGAATAAGTTTTTTCCCAGGGAGGGGCGAAAATCATTTTCTCCCTTATTTTAGGGTGAAAATGCCATATTAAGAAGATTCGGTCCAAATGAGAAGACAAGATTTTACAAAGTGGAAAAGGATGCAAATAATGGATGAAAACTGGTCAAGTCACCCCTAGGGGGGGCAAAAATAATTTTCATCCTTCTTGAGCATTAGGTGACTGTTGCACCCCATTTCGTAGTTGTCGCTTCTGTCTCACCTTCATTTGGTATGCATTCCACTTCCATTTCAATTCCTGTTTCCCAGTACCCAGTCACTGATGCTCCCTCTTCTTCTATTATCGCTTCTACTATTTCCATTTCTTTTAGTTCTTTTGCATCTAGTCCCAATCCATTTTCGCACCCTTCATCCTCCATTCTAGTAATTTCTACCATGACTATAAGTACACAAGCTCCTCCTCGAGTAAGTGTAATTGTAGCCGAAACCCTCATTTTCGTTCCCTCAACCACTTTTTTTCCACCAATAGTTCCCATTTCTACTTCCCTTCTCAAGCTAAAACCTCAGCAGGCTCGTTTTCCTCCTGCTCCATTTATTGAGTTGCAAGTGCTATCGAATCTAGATGGAGATTCTACTAGAGCATCCCGTTTCAAAAAAAATGAGTCGAGCCCACCAAAGTTCATCGCAGTGGCTAAAAAGTCGTAAGAGAAAAGAAGCTCAAGTTCCAGCAAAGACGTTAAAGAAGGTCACTTTTGATCCTGAAGCTATGGAGTCCCACACTGTAAAACTGATCGCCTAGGTCCAGAAGCATCAAGGAGAAATGGCCCCAAGTAATTACACTTATGAAGTCATTACAGAGGACCTGACAAAGATTGATACTATGAAGATGGAGAATATACAGGTGGATATGATCTCTATTTACTTGCACAATGAACATTATAAGAAAAACTTTTGTGAGGCTGAGGTGAAGATTGTTGAGTTAAAAAAAGCTCAAATTGAAAATAGGGCACAATTGGAGATGACAAGATCAGAGGTAGAGCGTGTTAGTCTCACAATGACACTGAGAGGGGGGGTGAATCAGTGTAGCTCTTTTAAAACTTAAATCTTCAACTCTTAAATCCGAAATAATGAAAACTTGAAACCAAATAAAGCAAGTATAACAAGAGAACATCACACAACACAAGATGTACCGAGGTTCCCCAATTTGGCTACATCCTCAAAATGATTGTTTGGACTCCCATCCAAATCCAGCATTTGCAAAGCACCAAATTTACAATCAATTTACTAGCACCCACTGGAATGAGCACCAACCCCTGATTTATCTGCACCAACAGAAAGGAGCACCAACCCCTAATTTATCTGCACCAACAGAAAGGAGCACCAACTCCTAATTTATCTGCACCAACAGAAAGGAGCACCAACTCCTAATTTATCTGCACCAACAGAAAGGAGCACCAACTACATATGGCCTCTTTGAATGGCGTATTTAAAACCTTTGAAAAAAATTATGTTTCTCCTTCCACGACTATTCGTTTTCTCCTTCCATGACTGTTCGTTTTCTCCTTCCATGAATGTTTGTTTTTATTTTGTGGCCCTTCGTTTCTTTCTCTCCACATGGGCATGCGTCCACTTCTTTCCATGTGTAACGACCATCTTAGATGATTTCAAATCATTAAAGATTCCTTATGTAACGTTTTGTCTTATTCATTGAATTTTGTCCTTATGTGACAAATTACCTTATTCAATCTTCGATTTATTCCTTATAGGTCCACGTCACTATGTAGTCTTCGGTTTCACTATCCTGGTGTTCATCACTAATATCAGACGCACTGTCAACTACTCCGTTCCTTTGGCGAAAATACATGTCACGATATCACGACACTTTTGTTTCTCTTCCTACCTGCCCTTTTTGAGTCGCGAAAATGCAACATGTCGCGATATCGCGACACTTTTGTTTCTCTTCTTGCCTACCCTTTTTGAGTCACGAAAATGCTACATGTTGCGATATCGTGACACTTTTTCCTTCTTGCTCTTTATCTTTGCTTTGGACCGCAAAAATGCAACATGTCGCGATATCATGACACTTTTTCTTTCTTGTTCTTTCTCTTCTCTTTTGGCCGCGAAAATGCAACATGTCGCGATATCGCGACACTTTTTCTTTCTTGTTCTTTCTCTTCTCTTTTGGCCGCGAAAATGCAACACGTCGCGATATCACGACACTTTTTATTTCTTGTTATTTCTCTTCTCTTTTGGCAGCGAAAATGCAACATGTCGCTATATCGTGACACTTTTTCTTTCTTGTTATTTCTCTTCTCTTTTGTCCGCGAAAATGCAACATGTCGCGATATCGCGACACTTTTTATTTCTTGTTCTTTCTCTTCTCTTTTGTTCGCGAAAATGCAACATGTCGCGATATCACGACACTTTTTCTTTCTTGTTCTTTCTCTTCTCTTTTGGCCGCGAAAATGCAACATGTCGCGATATCGTGACACTTTTTTCTCCTTGCGGTGTTTTGATTTTTCTTTGATCTTTAGCATATGGGCCACTTCGGTCTTCTTGGAAAATATGCAAAAAGGTGGGTCCCCAATTTTGGGGTACGTTGTGGAGCAGCCACAACATGACGATTTTTTCAACTTTGCACAAACAACCTATAACAACTTCACCCAAACATCAAAAACATCCTCATAAGCATTTAACATCACTGTACATACTCTAAATAACCTCTGAACTCCTATCCACTGCATCAATCGATCTATCTGACTATGTTGACAACAATGACAATATCGTCGCTACACCTTGCTCAACAATCTCCCCCTTTGGAATTGTTGGTAACACACGTGCAATTTCCTGTAACTCTTCTTCCCCTTTGACAACAATACCAAAGGGCTGCTGCAAACTCCCCCTAAGTCCATGCACAACATTCTCAGGAAAAAATTATTACACTTAGCAAAAATCACAAACATGAGCAAAAAGATAAACAAATATACAAATGCTCCCCCTGAGAATGTGGTCCCGATAGCTAGTCAATTCTTGGGAAGCATGACCACTCCCAATTTATTGCGAAGGTACTCAAAGAATTCCTTGGGCAACGGTTTTGTGAAGATATCCGCTACTTGCTCTGTTGTTGGAACAAAATCCAACTTAACCTCACCTTCCGCAACTTTCTCCTTCAAAAAGTGATACCGGATAGCAATATGTTTTGTGCGAGAATGCATAACCGGATTCTTTGAGATGTTAATGGCACTGGTGTTATCACACTTAACTGAAATTGGCTCACTGAAGTTAATACCAAGATCTTTCAAGGTTTGTTTCATCCATAATACCTGCATACAACACGTTGTCGCTGTAATATATTCTACCTCTGTTGTGGATAAGGAGACTGACTCTTGTTTCTTATTGTGCCACGCGACCAACCTGTCTCCAAGATAGAATGCACCTCCACTGGTACTCTTTCTGTCATCTACACATCCTGCCCAATCTGCATCTCGAATACGCAATAAGGGTGAAGTCCTTACCTTTCGGATACCATAACCCATACTCCATAGTACCCTTGAGGTACCGAAGAATCCTCTTCACTGTTGTCACATGAGTCTCCTTGGGACTAGCCTGAAATCGTGCTACCATGCATACTACCTGCAAAATATTTGGTCTAGTAGCTGTCAAGTACAGTAAGATCCCAATCATAGATCTGTACATGGTTTGATCAACATGTGAGATTTGTCATCCTTGCTCCACTTGCAACCTGTCATCATGGAAATGCTAACTGGCTTACAATCCTCCATTGTGAACTTTTTTAGCATCTCTTTCACATATTTAATTTGAGAAATAAATATGCCCTTCTCATTTTGATTAACTTGCAACCCGAGGAAATACGAAAGTTCACCAATCATTGACATTTCAAATTCTTTCTCGCATTTTATTTGCTAAATCTTTACACGACTCATCTTTGTCACTGCCAAATATGATATCATCTACGTATACAACAAGAAAAATAAGATGGCCATTTTCTTTTTTGACATACAAATTACTATCCACCATACCTTTCTTGAACCCTTGTTGAGTAAGATAGTTGTCTAGCCTTGCATACCATGCTCGGGGTGCCTGTTTTAAGCTATATAATGCTTTCCTCAACTTGCAAACCAAGTTGGGATCATCACCAAGTTGGAAACCATCTGGATGCTCAATATAAACCTCTTCTTCAAGTTTCTCATTCAAAAATGCTGATTTCACATCCATTTGATAAACTTTGAAATTCTTGTAAACTCGCTAAAGCCAGAAACATTCTAATTGCCTCTAGTCTAGCCACAGGTGCAAAGGTTTCCTCAAAGTCAATACCTTCAACTTGTGCATAGCCTTTACATACCAATCTTGCTTTATTCCTGACTACCTATCCGTCTTCATTCAATTTGTTTCGAAAGACCCATTTAGTACCGATTATATTTTTATTTGTAGGTCTTGGTACTAACTCCCAAGTTTTGTTTTTCTCGATCTGATCTAATTTTTCATTTATTGCCTTCATCCAACTTTCATATTTGTTTGCGTCAACAACATTTTTGGGCTCAATGCTGGATAATAGAGAGTAGTTACTTACTACTCTTCTTCTTGTCTGAACACCAACTATGGGGTCTCCAATTATTTGCTCTCTAGGATGATCTTTCTGCCAACTCACTGTTTTGAATTTCTTATTTTCTTCCACTTCTGAATCACTGTTTGAATCATCTGAGTCAATTTTTTGTTTCTTTTTCGTTTCCTTTTTCTCATCTCCTTCAATAACCTCTTCATAAATTGGATAGTTCTCTTCATAGCTAATTACTCGTTCCCTACCTTCATCAACTTTAACATCGGCACTATCCAAAATTTTCCTTAGCCTCTTGTTGTAGCATTTGTAAGCTTTGCTTTTTGACGAATAGCCAAGAAAAATACCTTCATCCGCTCTATCTTCAAACTTACCAAGGTTTTCTTTAGTTATTTTGATGTAACACTTGCTGCCAAAAACTTTAAAGTATCTTATTGTTGCCTTTTTACCGAACCACAACTCATAAGGAGTTTTGCTTTCATGCGTCCTCAACATGCACCTATTTTGGATGTATACCGCAGTATGGACTGCCTCTTTCCAAAATCTGTCTGCTACTTTGTTCTCAGTCAACATAGTCCGTGCCATTTCCTGCACTGTCCTGTTCTTTCTTTCTACCACACCATTCTGCTGAGGTGTCCTGGCTGCTGAAAATTGTCTCCTAATACCATATTTTTCACAGTACTCTCTAAAATCCTCTGAAATGAACTCTCCTCCTCTATCTGATCTTAAACATTTAATCCTTTTTCTTGTTTTATTCTCAACTTGGTTTTTGAAAACCTTGAACATCTCAAAAGCTTCTAATTTATGCTTCAAAAATAGTACCCATGTCATCCTGGAATAGTCATCTATACACAACATAAAATATTTGTCACCATTTATGCTTTGCATTCTCATGGGTCCACATAAATCAGTATGTATTAGTTCCAAAGGTTTGCTTGTGTAGTACTATTTTGTTTTAAATGAGACTCTAGTTTGCTTCCCCTTTTGGCATGAAGCACAAATGCTATTTGATGGTTTTCCAATGGTGGGAATATCTCTCACTGCCTTTTTGAGTCGATTTTTACTAGATTGTCAAAAATGATATGACCGAGCCTCTTGTGCCACAACCAATTTTCTTCTTCGTGTCCAATCAAGCAAGCTCCTTCTGAAGTCTCTGAGAGAGTGTACAGGTTGCTAGATGTCCTCGATCTAGTTGCTATCAACTTTCCACTATTTTCTTTTCTGACTTCACAACCCTGCTTCTTAAAAATCACTTCATGACCTCTATCACAAATCTGACTTACACTCAACAAGTTATGCTTCAGACCAACCACAAACAAGACTTATTTTGACTTGATTTTTTCATCATTGATCTTAACTGAACCTTTGCCAACTATCTTAGCTCCATCATTATTTCCAAATTTTACTGAACCACCTTCATATTGCTGTAACTTCTCAAATTTCTGTTTGTCACCTGTCATATGACTCGGAGCATCCACTATCAAGTATCCATGGTGCAGATTTATTCTGTGCTTTAAATGTTGTTTGTACGATCAGGGATTCCTTTTCTTCCTTAGATCGCTCTTTTTCTTTCCACTCTGGTTTGATTACAGTTTTGGGCTCTTGTTTTGAATTTTCTTTTTCAGTAGCTTGTGCATGTTTTTTCGAGAAATTTTCTATTTTGTCTCATTCCATTTGGTTGAAATTTTCTTCCTTGAAATTGATTTGATGCAAATGTACTTCGACAATTTCTTGCAATGTGCCCAAAATTATGACAGTTATAACATTCTACTGCATAATCCATCAAAGGTGAAAAAACATTTCTATTGGTAAAATTCCTTGGTCCTACATTATACTTGCAATCTAAAATCTTATGTCCATAACCATTGCATTTAAAATAGTAACCATAAAAGAGATGATTGAACCTAGGTGATGGTCTTTGCCATGTTGTCGTAGGAGCCATAAATCTTCTTCTTTTATGTGTGACATTGGTGAATCCATCATTGTCAATTCTCCTTTCGTGCCTTGCATTATTGCTTTCTTTTGCATGAGTCAATTTTTCTTGATCAACCTATTTCTTATCTTCATTTTTTATGGATTCTTCATTTATGGCCTTTGATCCATTTGATGATTCTCCTTCGTCAAAGCCCAAACCAAATTTGATGCCTGTAGTCTTTTGGTTATTTATGATCTTATCTAGCTTCATAGAAATTTCTTCACGTTTGTGATAACAACTAATTTTACGATTCATCTCTTCTATCTGCATCCTTAAACCAACAATATCTTCTTCTAGCTTGTTGCAATAATCTATTTTCATGGTTATTTGCACTTCGAGATCTTTAGATATTTTCTTGGATTCTTCTATCTGTACTTTCAAATTGGTTATGATTTCATTTGCATCCTCAAGCTTTCTTGAAATTTTCTTATTTTTTTTCTTTCTATCTTCAATTCATCCAAAGCTGCAATTAGTTCCTCTTCCAAATTTACTTCTGCATCAATTTCTTCTTCATCACATTCCTATTCTTTTTCTGTTTTTTCTTCTTTGAGTGCCATGAAAAGATCTTCACCTGTTTCCTTTTCAGAATCCTCACCGTAGCTGTCTTCTGATGAACTGACATTCTTGGAGATGAAACTTTTCTTCTTGAAGTTGCCTTTTCTGAAATTTGTTTTTTTCTTTCGGTCACTTCTTTCTTGGTGCGATCCTTCATCACTTTTGTTCTTCTCATTAAGTGGACATTTAGCTGCAAAATGCCCAACGCCTCCATAATTGAAACATTTAAACGGTAACTTACCTCTGTATTTTCCTTTTCCCCCTTTCTAGTTTTCGAACAAAGTTTGCTTCCATTTCATCTGATGTCTCTTCTTCCTCGGATTCTTGTTTTGCTTTCATATTTTTATGGGCTTTAAAAGTAGCTTCTCTGTCTGTGGGTTTAGATTTTCCTATTCTCATCTCATATGTAGTCAAAGAACCATGTATCTCATCCATACTAAAAGAATTTAGATCTTTAGCTTCTTCTATAGCTGAAACTTTAGAATCAAATCTTTGGGGAAGAGATCTTAATACCTTTTTCACGATGATAGAATCTTTGATTTCCTTGCCGAGTCCTCTAATCGCATTAATGACTTCATTAACTCTTAGCATATATGCCTCTATGTTCTCATCGTCATTCATCTTTAATACTTCGAACTAAGCTCGATGTGTTTGTAACTTGGCCTCCTTGATCTTAACATCTCCTTCATGAATGCTCCTCAGTTTGTCCCATATTTCTTTTACCGTTTTACAACTCATAATATTTACCAGTTCACTGTCCACTAATCCGCACATGATAGCATTCTTTGCTTTTGAGTCATTCTCAAACAGTTTCTTATCGACAACATCGGTTGGAGAAGTGGTGGGTATTGTGTATCCACTATCTACTGAATCCCAAATGTCGTATCCCAAAGCACAAAGATATGTCTGCATCTTGAGTCTCCAAAATGCGTAATTAGTTTCGTCAAACAATGGTGCTTTGTTTGATGAGAAGCCTTCACCACTTGCCATTGTGTCACTTCCAAGATCACCCTAGCCGGTTAAGCTTATTCAAGAACCTTGCTATGATACCAATTGTTAGTCTCACAATGACATTGAGAGGGGGGGTGAATCAGTGTAGCTCTTTTAAAACTTAAATCTTCAACTCTTAAAGCCGAAATAATGAAAACTTGAAACCAAATAAAGCAAGTATAACAAGAGAACATCACACAACACAAGATGTACCGAGGTTCACCAATTTGGCTACATCCTCAAAATGATTGTTTGGACTCCCATCCAAATCCAGCATTTGCAAAGCACCAACTTTACAATCAATTTACTAGCACCCACTGGAAGGAGCACCAACCCCTGATTTATCTGCACCAATAGAAAGGAGCACCAACCCCTAATTTATCTACACCAACAGAAAGGAGCACCAACTCCTAATTTATCTGCACCAACAGAAAGGAGCACCAAATCCTAATTTATCTGCACCAATAGAAAGGAGCACCAAATCCTAATTTATTTGCACCAACAAAAAGGAGCACCAACTACATATGGCCTCTTTGAATGGCGTATTTAAAACCTCTGAAAAAAATTGTTTCTCCTTCCATGACTGTTCGTTTTCTCCTTCCATGACTGTTCATTTTCTCCTTCCATGACTGTTCATTTTTATTTTGTGGCCCTTCATTTCCTTTTCTCCACATGGGCATGCGTCCTCTTCTTTCCATGTGTAACGACCATCTTAGATGATTTCAAATCATTAAATATTCCTTATGTAACGTTTTGTATTATTCATTGAATTTTGTCCTTATGTGACAAATTACCTTATTCAATCTTCGATTTATTCCTTATAGGTCCACGTCACTATGCAATCTTCAGTTTCACTATCCTAGTGTTCATCACTAATATCAGACGCATTATCAACTACTCTGTTCCTTTGGTGAAAATGCAACATGTCGCGATATCGCGACACTTTTGTTTCTCTGCCTGCCTACCATTTTTGAGTCGCGAAAATGCAACATGTTGCGATATCGCGACACTTTTGTTTCTCTGCCTGCCTACCCTTTTTGAGTCACGAAAATGCTACATGTCACGATATCGTGACACTTTTTCCTTCTTACTCTTTCTCTTTGCTTTGGATCGTGAAAATGCAACATGTCACGATATCGCGACACTTTTTCTTTCTTGTTCTTTTTCTTCTCTTTTGGCCGCGAAAATGCAACATGTCGCGATATCGCAACACTTTTTCTTTCTTGTTCTTTCTCTTCTCTTTTGGCCATGAAAATGCAACATGTCGCGATATCGCAACACTTTTTCTTTCTTGTTATTTCTCTTCTCTTTTGGCCGTGAAAATGCAACATGTCGCGATATCACGACACTTTTTCTTTCTTGTTCTTTCTCTTTTTTTTTGGCCGCGAAAATGCAATATGTCGTAATATCGCGACACTTTTTCTTTCTTGTTCTTTCTCTTTTCTTTTGGCCGCGAAAATGCAACATGTTGCGATATCGTGACACTTTTTTCTCCTTGCGGTGTTTTGCTTTTTCTTTGATCTTTAGCATATGGGCCACTTCGGTCTTCTTGGACAATATGCAAAAAGGTGGATCTCTAATTTTGGGGTACGTTGTGGAGCAGCCACAACATGACGATTTTTTCAACTTTGCACAAAAAACCTGTAACAACTTCACCCAAACATCAAAAAGATCCTCATAAGCATTTAACATCACTGTACATACTCTGAATAACCTCTGAACTCTTGTCCACTGCATCAATCGATCTATCTGACTGTGTTGACAACAATGACAATACTGTCGCTGCACCTTGCTCAACAAAGCATTGACAGTAGAAAGCAAAAGAGTTGGAGAATGCAACCAAGGATACCAGACAACTTGGGCAGGAGCAGAGAAGCAAGTGCAAGCATTGACCGCCCATATTGAAGCTTTATAGAAACAACTGGCCAAAAAAGCCACTCAGTCAGCGTGCTTTTCCAAGGAGAAAATCAAAGAAGCTCACCACCATTTAACTAAAGATTGTGTGACATTGATGGCAAATGCACTCAAGGTTTTGTTGTGTATTCATGAGACTCAGATAATAATTTTCATTGGCGATCAGACCTTGGAGTATGCCGAGGAGCAGCTAGAACCGAAGTTGGATATGGCACTGAAGATTCAGACATTAGCTCAGTCTGACTTCCAAGTTAATACATTGAGTGGAATAGATCGATCTTGGACCAACGTCAGGATTATGTTGCACAACTTATTTTCCAGGTTGGATCTGACTAGGGAGGGCCAAAATCTAGCTACTATGTTTCAGTAGGAGCGTTGCATTTCACTAGTTTATATCGAGGCTCTAGTTGATGTTGGGTTTCCAAGCTTAACTGATTATCAGGGGGATCTTTTATCAAAGAAAGAATTAGAGATGGCTTGGAGAAATTTTGTCGAATATACTTCAAATATTGATAGCTAGGAGGAGCCAATCACAGAGGAACAAGTACTACCATGCATGGAGAGGCTCACCCACATCGAATCATCTCTGTTGGAGCTCAGTTAGGGAGCTAATCGTATCAACCTGGACCACGTTGAGATGTTGCACTTTGTCATTGATTCACTCTAGTATCCTTCAAATCTTGATGAAGAGTCTTGGGCCCAGGCGATTGCATTATATGAGGTTACCAACGCAAGTCTCACCAAGCAAGAAGCATGAACATAAGCGAAAGCATAGCAAAAAAAGGCTATAGAAGAGCAGGAGAAACAAACACAAGAGGAAAGGAAAAAGGAGGTTGTTTAATCAAATGTACCACCTGATTCACCCAACAACGATGACAACTGAGCCCAATGGATGAAGACCTGGGGTCGATTGCATCCAGACGAGCTGAATACCCTGAGAGCCGTCAAAAGTGTTGGCAGTTTTGCCACACTAAATTTTGATTATAAAAATTTGAAGAATATGAGATGAATGATGTAGTTGTTTTGATTTTACTTGTTGGTCCGACTTTCATGCACACCCTGGGAAAGGATGAAGCAAGGAAGCTCCGGAGACACCCACGGGACGGATCCCACTCATCTTTAGGATCTAGTTGGTTATCCAAGGTGCGAGTTACAGAGTTGGGTCGAATGGCAATTCACTCTTTTCCACTTCTGGAATAGATTTCAATATGGACTACTCTGTTACCTTACAGGGGGTTCTTGAACTTGTTCAGTAGTTGCAAAAGTTGTTGCTTGTTTATCAGATTTAACTTGAATTCTTGATCTAGCTCTCATGGGTCAGCAGATTTAAATAAAAGACAAACAAAGAAAATAAAAATGGATCATTCACCGAAAGCAAAGAGAGGGTAGGGTAAGGCGAAAAAGAGAAGTTTATCAAACATCAAACTGTAAAACCCCAAACTATCAATTTTATCTATGCTATCAGCTTCACAACAGAACAAATCAAAGAAGAAAGTGTCCGGTCGGTCTAAGATCACTTTCAACTAAGAGCACAAGGCGAAGTGAAACAGATCTAGCAGAAAATTATAAATCCAAGGGCAGTTGGTTAAAACTAGTATCTTTCACCGGCAGCCTAGCTCACACAGTGAAGACAGAGCAATTAGAACAAACTTACACCTCAAATCTGTAATTTCCCCTAGCAGACAAGAGAACAACTGAAGCCTAACGACATATTTAAACTTGATAACTCAGATTTACAGCATATATCTAACAAACTTTAAATGGAACGGATAACAAAAGAAGATACACTTATCACACTCTGCAAAAGATTAGGCTCCTGGCCATGCTATCACAGAAAAGCTAAAGCACATCAACTCCAAGTCCAGAAACAAAGGATTTCACAAAATTTGCAAGAAATTGCTTATAAGCCTTTTATTTCTAAGTCTCCGCCTCCTGCGATTACATTTAGAATCTGTATTTATAGACTCAGGACAGACCCTGATCTTTTCAAAATATCTTGCTCAAACCCTAAATCTTATCGCACTTAAACCCTAGGACCCGGGTTTTACAATAAAAATCCATTTAAAATCAAAGTCCGGATAGAACTTAACCCTTCGGCAAATCTGTGCAGTTAGCTGCCATAAATGGAGAAGATAAAATCTAAAGCCACTTGCATTCATCCGTAGCTGCAAATAAATGCCTCCATTAATTCTGCTGGTGAGCCGGATGAGTCACCACTTCTCCATCAATCTGATCTCCGTAAAGCCATCCCTGAGTTGAAATTGTCTTCATGCTATCAAGTCTGCAATAAATTTGTCATTGAATGCTCTCACCGGCAGCTTCTCTTCTAGCATGGCGGTCCTTGACTAAATCCGCACTTTAACTTTGCCTTTATGGTCTTTCCCGGTTGTCCCGCAAGTGCCAGATGGAATCCTGCATGAAAGACAAAAAGATTATATTAGCACTTTAATAAACATTAAATCCAAGCTTAAAACATTAAAACAGATTAAAAACCACAAAATAAGCTTGCATGTCGGCTTCTGTTTGTCTCATTCACGCTTTGACACGTGTCGCTACCCCAGGATGCCTTCTGTTTCCCGTTGGAATGCACTTTTAGGTCAACTTATGACTTTCTCTCTCCTATCGCGATTATGAGACATGTCGCGATTTCGTGACATGTCGCGAAATCGCGACGTCTCCAGCGCTATCGGCAACTTCTCTCTCTGTCGGCCGCGAAAATGCGACATGTCGCAAAATCGCGCCTCTCGCTGGCGGCCGTACAACTTCCTCAAAACGTGCAGCGCGTCGCTACCATTTTCCCTTTGCCTTGAAACATCGCGCATCGCGCACTTCCCGATTTGAAACATCGCGCATCGCTGCAACTTTTCTTCGACTTGAAACATACGGCGCATCGTTGCACCCTTTCCACGATTTTGAGACATCGGCGCATCGCTGCAATTTTGGACTTAGCCACTTTTTCATTTATCCTCGCGAAAATGGGACATGTCGCGATTTCGCGACATGTCAAATCGCGCTCCTCCTACAACCTTCTTCTCTCTCCTCCTGACACGATTTTGCGACACTTTCCAAAAATGGAAATGTCGCGATATCGGAATTCCAAAATGGAAAGTGTCGCGATTTCTCAAAAATGACTTGGCGGATTTTTGATTCTTCACCCACTTTCTCTCTCCTACCGTGAAAATGCGACATGTCGCGAAATCGCGTCCTTCCGTACAGTTCATCTTCTCTCTCCAAAAGCTCGCGATTTCCGACATGTCGCAAATCGCCCTTTCGGCACTTAGCCGATTTTCATGCATTTTCTCTCTCCTACGCGAAAATGCGACATGTCGCGATTTCGCGACATTTTTCTCCCCGGCTTTCTCTCTCCTCATCCTGCGCGATTTCGCGACGCTTTCCAAAAATGGAAATGTCGCGATATCGCGACACTTCAAAAAATGGAAAGTGTCGCGATTTCGCTACGTTTTTCGACTTAGCTGCATTTGTATTTTCTTGTCGCGATATCGCGACATTTCCGAAAATGGAAGTGTCGCGATATCGCGACACTACCAAAAATGGAAAGTTTGATTTTTCATGAATTTATGCAACTGTTTTACGGATTTTTCTCGGTACCGGTGCAAGATTTTCTTAAGCATGAATGATTTCTAGCATGTAAAAAGTGAATTCTTGGATAACACAGCTAGAATGCAAGAAAAAGCACAACTTTAAAAAGGAGGCAAGCAAATTTGGATTTAAAACCTGAAAAGGATCAAGAGGGTCCCTGCTGCAAAAATGGAAGTTCAGAATTTTCTAAGGATGGAATCTCATTTTTCAGTGGGGGTGTGTTGCTTCTCAACAAATGGCGATATCTGCGGGTAAAATAGTAGCACTATTTTAGAACCCAAGACTCTGGTTTCAAAACAAAAAGACCATGCATCATGCCTTGCCACGAACATTCTTCACAATAAATTGATCTGCTAGCGCCAGTTGTTAAAATTTCCCAAGGACATACTAGGCTGGATTACTTCAAGGAAGATTTATGATGTGCAATTTCAAAGGGTATAAAACTTTCTTCAAGGATGACTGAATTGAATGATAAACTTTGGACTGATCAACTTTTCTAGATTGTAAAAGGGGAAACCGAGTAGAGCTCTGTTTACTAGTTTAGCCTTTTACAGCCTAGACAGAGTTACCCTTTAGATTTACACGACCCAATTTACAACTGTAGGGCAGAATCTAATATTGGCTGCCTCTTTTAATTATTCAACTCTTTTTTCTTTTTCTTTCTTTTTTTTTTTATATCTCTCCCTCTGAAATATATCAATATCTGAGATGCTTTTAGGGAAATCACAATTTTCTTTTATCATTTGATCAATCCGGAACTGTTTCAGTCTAGGCAATGATAGCCTCTGTGGATACCCAAATAATTGCATGAACCATAGTCCCCTCTCATAACCAGCTTTTCTTGGATTCCCCGGGAGTTCCTCCAACTAAACAACATAGCAGTTTTTCTATCATTAAAACAACTGTGGCAAGTAAGACACAAGATCCAATCATCTCTCTACCTTTGTCCTGAATAACAAAATAGTTCTACTATTCAGTGCAAGCAGACTATCTCAATTAGAATAATGATGACCATGAACACTGGATTGAGGCTGGATTGATCAGCTTAGAATAAACAATTTTTAGCAGGCTGACTTTTCATTGATTGCTCAAGCAAAGGCAAAGGACAAAAAATTTAGAAGCCAAAGGACTTTATACAGGCTTCCAAGGACATGCACAGGCTTTAAAGCAAAACAGAATAAAAACTGCACAGACTAATAAAAGCACAAGCAAATATAAAAGAAAAGAACTAAAACAAAAAGACGACAAAGAAAAGGAAATGCGAGGAAGAAAATAAAACTACAGAATAAAAGAAATAAACTAAAAGAACAAGCAAAGCAATCTAAAACCAAGCTATGACAAAGCTAATCGCAACAACGAAATAAACTAAAGCAATAAAATAAATTAAACGCAAAAAAAAAGAAAAGAACGCAAGGAAGAAAATCAGACTAAAATAAAAGCAAGCTAAAATAAAAAGACAAAGAAAGGAAATAAAAAGCACTGACAAAAGAAATAAACTGCACAAGCTAAAACTGAAAAACAATTAAAGAAAACTGAAAAACTGCAACTGTACAGACATTTAAAAATAAAACTGCACTGACAAAGAAATAAAACTGAAAAACTTCAAAGCTTATTTACAATGTATACATATGTTACAACTTCCCTTCATACTCAAAAAATGCAGCAGTTGGGAAAGCAGAGAAATGGTGCCTTAAAAAAATTTGACCATGTGCAAGTAATTTAGAAAAATTACCTTTCAGGTCCTGTTGACGAAATGCACTCTAGACTGTGCTTCAAAAATTTGCTATCTGGGAAAGACTTGGGTTTACTGTCTTCCCTGTCCCATTTGAAAAACAAATCTGCAACTCCTTCAAATTAAACAAATCATATAATAACAAATCATATGATAACATGTTTATGCTTCTAATTGAAGGGTTTGCAGAGTTCTTTCAAAAAGATTGAATGTAAAAAACCCCCGGGATCAAATACCTTAAAATCTTGACAGACCCAGACCACCACATCTTCAAAATTATGTGACAACTGAAAGAAATCATGTTTTATCTGTATGCCCTGGTTCTTAACAACTTGAACATTTTGTGGTTGTTGTACTGCTTCAATATCCAGGACTTCAATTTTTATCCCTCTAGAAGAATGCTTACAATTTTCCTTTTCACCTGAGCCTTGCTTAGATTTAACCTCATCAATGTGCAATGTCCAAACATCATTGTTGTGATGGTTTAGAGCTGTAACTGTTCTCACCTTCTCAGTTGCCAAATTATAAACTCCAATATCTGCATCAACACAGTTTATAGCCTTATCTTTGATATTATGTTCAGAAGTTGCAGGCTTATGTTGAGGCAGTTCATCAATTCCAAGTTGGCTGACCACATTCATATTTACTATCTTTTCCTCCTTTTCTTGAAATCCAACAGGTGGTCCAGAGTAAGCCTCAATCAAGTTAACCTTTTGTTCAACAATTTGAGGCGAGTTCATAGAGGGTGATGTCAGCTTTAAGTTCCCTCATATCCTCAATGATGTTATCCTCCTCAGTTACTTCTGCATAGTGATATTGAATCTCACTTTCATCATCCTCTGATGAGGAAGGATCATTATTAAGTTCTGGACTCTCACATTTCAAGTCATAACTGTCCATTTTGAACTGTTGAAAATCTTGCATTTCATCCGTAGGAGTCTCTACAAGACTTTTTGTCTCTTCAGGAAAAGTGAAAGAATCTGAAACCCTGGTTGTACTATTTTTGGGTGAACTAGAAATATCAATATTTCTTTGATCTCTAGGAAAATTTAACTCACCAGGAAAAACTTCAGATTTGGGTGGTGCCAGATCACAACTGTTCAGTTCAAGCACCTGCACTTTGAACTTGTCAGAACTTTTCTCTGTATTTTGCACATGCTGAGTGGATGTCACAGTTAACGGAGTCTCCTTGGGTAGAGCATGACATGTTGGCATTAACTCATGATGTGGAATGGGGTCCGGAATAGGCATGTTACGTGTAACATAGGATATCAAAGGACTGCTCAGAATTTGAGGCCCTAAGCTGTCTTTCAAGAATTAAGGCTTCTTTATAAGCACCTGCCAGGGTTGTGATATTGATGTCTCTCTTGAGGAAAATAGAGGTCACTGAATCCAATGCATTCTTGTAGATTTCTAAGGCCAGATTTGCATTTGGGATGTAATGGCCAATCATTCTACCGTAAGCTCTTTGGAACCTCATATTGAAAGACCTGACAGTTTCTCCCGACTCTTTCTTGATGCTGGAAAATTGTTGGTATAAAATGCTGGGATCTATCACTTCACCAAATTGTGATATAAAAGCTTTCTCTAGATCATCCCGACTAGTAATGGAATTCGTTGGTGAGGTTTAAAAACCAGTCATAAGCTCCCTCCTGGAGAGTGAACGGGAACAATCTGCGGGCAACATCTTCATGCTTGTATATTCAACAATTTTAAAGCATTTTTAAAAGCTAGCGAGGTGTTCTTCTGCGGTTCTTGTCCCATCATGTTTATACCTAGGGAGATATCTTTCCGGATTTACGGGCGAGTCATGGGCTATACCCGGGATATTCAAAGCGGTGGGGCCCAACCAATTTGCCATTATTACTTGGGTGACGGTGATGTTACGAGTTGTAATTGGATAAGCGCCGGTGGAGATAAAACTGTTCCCGAACTTGAGGTCTTCTCTGGCAATTTTAAAAACTATACTGACAACTTACAAAACTACTGACAATTTACAAAATTGTCCGGAGTTCACTATGGGTCCTTCAAATGTTGTTGTTATGCCCTTACAATACTTGAACTGAGTTCATGCCCTCCTTCTAGCGCCAATTAGGTTGTTGGATGAGGAGGAGGGAAAATTAGCTACCAGACTTTGGATAAAATACAGCTCTACAGTTCCACATACAGTCGGATTTCTCAACTCAAGTGCACTAAGAGATGTTCACGCCCTCCTTCTAGCGCCAATTAGGTTGTTGGTCCGGCTTTCATGCACACCCGGGGAAAGGATGAAGCAAGGAAGCTCCGGAGACACCCACGGGACGGATCCCACTCATCTTTAGGATCTAGCTAGTTATCCAAGGTGCGAGTTACGAGTTGGGTCGAATGGCAATTCACTCTTTTCCACTTACGGAATAGATTTCAATATGGACTGCTCTGTTACCTTACGGGGGGTTCTTGAACTTGTTCGATAGTTGCAAAAGTTGTTGACAATCAGATTTAACTTGAATTCTTGATCTAGCTCTCATGGGTCAGCAGATTTAAATAAAAGACAAACAAAGAAAATAAAAATGGATCATTCACCGAAAACAAAGAGAGGGTAGGGTAAGGCAGAAAAGAGAAGTTTATCAAACATCAACTGTAAAACCCCAAACTATCAATCTTATCTATGCTACTAGCTTCACAACAGAACAAATCAAAGAAGAAAGTGTCCAGTCAGTCTAAGATCACTTTCAACTAAGAGCACAAGGCAAGTGAAACAGATCTAGCAGAAAATTATAAATCCAAGGGCAGTTGGTTAAAAGCGGTATCTTTCACCGGTAGCCTAGCTCACACGGTGAAGACAGAGCAATTAGAACAAACTTACACCTCAAATCTGTAATTTCCCCTAGCGAGACAAGAGAACAAGCTGAAGCCTAACGACATATTTAAACTTGATAACTCAGATTTACAACATATATCTAACAAACTTTAAATGGAACGGATAACAAAAGAAGATACACTTATCACACTCTGCAAAAGATTAGGCTCCTGGCCATGCTATCACAGAAAAGCTAAAGCACATCAACTCCAAGTCCAGAAACAAAGGATTTCACAAAATTTGCAAGAAATTGCTTATAAGCCTTTTATTTCTAAGTCTCCGCCTCCCGCGATTACATTTAGAATCTGTATTTATAGACTCAGGACAGACCCTGATCTTTTCAAAATATCTTGCTCAAACCCTAAATCTTATCGCACTTAAACCCTAGGACCCGGGTTTTACAATAAAAATCCATTTAAAATCAAAGTCCAGATAGAACTTAACCCTTCGGCAAATCAGTGCAGTTAGTTGCCATAAATGGAGAAGATAAAATCTAAAGCCACTTGCATTCATCCGCAGTTGCAAATAAATGCCTCCATTAATTCTGCTGGTGAGCCGGATGAGTCACCACTTCTCTCAAATCTGATCTCCGTAAAGCCATCCCTGTGTTGAAATTGTCTTCATGCTATCAAGTCTGCAATAAATTTGTCATTGAATGCTCTCACCGGTAGCTTCTCTTCTAGCATGGCGGTCCTTGACTAAATCCGCACTTTAACTTTGCCTTTATGGTCTTTCCCGGTTGTCCCGCAAGTGCCAGATGGAATCCTGCATGAAAGACAAAAGATTATATTAGCACTTTAATAAACATTAAATCCAAGCTTAAAACATTAAAAACAGATTAAAAACCGCAAAATAAGCTTGCATGTCGGCTTATGTTTGTCTCATTCACGCTTTGACACGTGTCGCTACCCCAGGATGCCTTATGTTTCCCGTTGGAATGCACTTTCAGGTCAACTGAGGACTTTCTCTCTCCTACCGCGAATTCTGCGACATGTCGCGATTTCGCGACATGTCGCGAAATCGTGACGTCCATCGGCAACTTCTCTTCTGTCGGCCGCGAAAACGCGACATGTCGCGAAATCGCGCCTCTCGCCGGCGGCCGTACATCTTCCTCAAAACGTGCAGCGCGTCGCTACCATTTTTTTACTTTGCCTTCGAAACATGCAGCGCATCGCTGCCACTTTTCTTCGATCTTGAAACATGCGGCGCATCGCTGCACTTTTCTTTCGACTTGGAAACATGCGGCGCATCGTTGCACCCTTTCCCGATTTTGAGACATCGGCGCATCGTTGCAATTTTGGACTTAGCCACTTTTATCATTTATCCTCAGCGAAAATGGGACATGTCACGATTTCGCGACATGTCAAATCGCGCTCTCCGTACAATTTCTTCTCTCTCCTCCGAAGACAACGATTTTGCGACACTTTCCAAAAATGGAAATGTCGCGATATCGCGACACTTCCAAAATGGAAAGTGTCGCGATTTCGCTACACAAAAATGACTTGGCGGATTTTTGATTCTTCACCCACTTTCTCTCTCCTCCGTGAAAATGCGACATGTCGCGATTTCGACATGTCGCAAATCGCGCCCTTCCGTACAGTTCATCTTCTCTCTCCAAAAACTGTCGCGATTTCGACATGTCGCGAAATCGCGCCCTTACGGCACTTAGCCGATTTTCATGCATTTTCTCTCTCCTACCGAAAATGCGACATGTCGCGATTTCGCGACATTTTTCTCCCCGGCTTTCTCTCTCCTCATCCTGCAGCGATTTCGCGACGCTTTCCAAAAATGGAAATGTCGCGATATCGCGACACTTCCAAAAATGGAAAGTGTCGCGATTTCGCTACGTTTTTCCGACTTAGCTGCATTTTGATTTACCTGTCGCGATATCGCGACACTACCAAAAATGGAAAGTTTGATTTTTCATGAATTTATGCAACTGTTTTCTGGATTTTCTCGGTACCGGTGCAAGATTTTCTTTGTGCATGAATGATTTCTAGCATGTAAAAAGTGAATTCTTGGATAACACAGCTAGAATGCAAGAAAAAGCACAACTTTAAAAAGGAGGCAAGCAAATTTGGATTTAAAACCTGAAAAGGATCTAGAGGGTCCCTGCTGCAAAAATGGAAGTTCAAAATTTTCTAAGGATGGAATCTCATTTTTCAGTGGGGGTGTGTTGCTTCTCAACATTACTGTTTTGATGTAACATTTTTGTTTCCCTCCTTGAGTGATTTTATTAAATAAAGAAGGTTGATTTCATCCCTGGAAATGCACAACAAGTTTTACCATTAAATAATTTTTGTTAATCATGGGCAAAGTATAAAAAGGAGAAATGTATGGCAAGGAATGTCTCAGGATCGAAGGAGCTATGAAAATGGTCTAAAGCTTCGATAATTTTTTTTAAAGGAAAAGCACCAGAAAAAATAAAGGGGAAGACATTTTCGCCCCAGGGAGGGGCGAAAATCATTTTTGCCCTTCTTTTGGGGTGAAAATGCCATGTTAAGAAGATTCGGTCCAAATGAGAAGGCAAGAATTTACAAAGTGGAAAAAGGATGACAATAATGGATGAAAACTGGTCAAAGTCAAAGTCACCCCTATGGGGGGCAAAAATCATTTTCGCCCTTCTTTAGGGCGAATTTCTAATTGAAGACGTTCTAGGGTGGAAATCAAGTGAAACATGTGCCTGGTGAAGAAAGCTTCAAAGTCATTCCTAGGAAGGGGTGAAAATCACTTTCGTCCATATTGAGGGTGAAATCCAAGTTGAGGATGTTTTTTAAAGTGCCATTGATGAAGTGACATCATTTGGGCAAAGGTTGCTCCAGTCAAAGTCAAAGCGATTTAAAGAATGTGCCTGCCCATGTAAATTCACCCCATTTTGAGGAAAACATTGATTTTGCCCAGTTCGGACTAAAAGTCCCAAAAAAACATCTTTATCTGTTGGTCAAAGTCAAAGTTGCCATAGGTAGGGGGCAAAAATCATTTTTGCCCCTCTTAAGGGTGAAATCAATCATTTCGTCTCTCTTAAGGGCGAAATCAATAATTTTTGCTTAGTTTTTAGTAGAAATTGTTCCTATTCCATTTTATTGCGAAATTCTTTATTTTCGGGTGAAATTACTCATGTAAAGAGCGAAAGCATATTGATGGGCGAAAACACTATATCACATGGGAGAAATCAATTCCTACCCCTTCCTTTCAGTAAAGTTTTCTTTCGAAGGTGCCACTATTGCTAATATTTTTTGAGAAAGATTAGAGACTTATGAAATTTAATTCTTGGAGCAATAAAATTGACATTTCTAGGATTCTTGCTGAAGAGATGCCAAGATTAAATGATACTTCCTGAATTTTGGTGTGATCCGATTCATTTTCGAGGTGCCCTCCATTTATCTCACCCCTTTTTGAAACAAAGTTAATTTTTGCTGGGTCTCCACTGGCGAGGGTAAGATTACAAGGCGCAAGGTGATGGAATGGTGTCCAAAATTTAATATCCAAGCTCTTGTTTATCGCATGATATTGCTGAGTTTTGATGCACCGATGCCAAAAATATTTTTTAAACCATTCATTTTTATTGATTTCTCGAGCGCACTCCATGAAAATAGGATCGTCACTTCCTGAAGAATGTTCCAATTCGAGCATTGTTGTTGCTGAGGAGAGAATTGCTTTGGCTAGTCTTTGACTAGCCGATATTTTGTTTTAATTTGCATTTAATTTTAGAGGCGAAATACTCTATAAATACTAAGCATTTTGATGTAATGAAGGAGGATGAACATTGCAAAAAAAACTTTAAGTTTTCTGCATAAATTGAAGGATTCATGGCTTCTGGTTCCCAGAGTAGTGTTGTATGCAATTATTTTCTGCCTTTCATTTCTATTAAGTTCATGTTCTTTGTTAGGTAAATTTAAATTCTACACTTATGAATTTAATTCTTATATGGAACTGAATGCTGAAATGATCATTGGAAATTATCTCTGCAATCTATGAATGGTTCCTATACTTTACTTTCCATTACATGCTGATTGAAACTTGATTTGAGTTTCAGCTGTTAGTTTATCCCCATTCGACATTTTCTGGCTTAGCCATATTTCCTATTTCTTTATGTCATTTCCTATCTCTTTCCTATTACCCTAAGCTTTAAACCAAATTAGATTAGTAAGGGAACCAACCCTCTCTAGAGATTGGCTTGAAGGAAATCTCTCTCCTTCGGCTTTTCAATGTTGGATGGGTCTAGGGTGCATAAACATTTTGTACTTAGGAAAATTCATGACCAACAATACCACATGCCCTTTTACATGGGCTATGCTGTAATAGCTCCTAATATACCTTACATGCAATGTGTTGAGTAGTTACTCGACTTACATACACATTATTTATGTTGTAATAATTTCTAACGTTGAACATGATTAGTCCTTCAATGTCTTAAATGACCTTTGTTTTATATCTCCCTAATGAAACTTGGATTTGGTCACTCCTTTGATCACTTGGCATAGTGGCCAAGCAATGTGTGAGAACCTCAATACAAATCTTTGATAGAAATTGCCAAAACCCAAAAACTTATGAAGCCCTGTTAGAGTCTTTGGGGTAGGCCAATCTCTAACTACCTGAATATTCTCAAGAACTACATGGAATCCCTCTATCAACAATATACCTAAGGTATTAAATCATCATCATGCCAAATGAACATATCTCCAGATTAACATATAGCTTGTATCTTCAAATAATCTGAAGTACTTGTTAAACATGTTGCAAATGTTCCTCCCATGACTTACTATAGATGAGAATGTCATCTACGTTGGCAGCCACAAATGAGTTGGTCTAGGGAATTAAGATGTCATACATCATCCCCATAAATGTGGCAAGTGCATTGGTCAAGCCAAAAGGTAAAACCAACCACTCAAATAAAATCTCCTTTGAATTGAATGTAGTCTTCCATACATCATTGGGCTCTATAGGTGTTTGATGATAGCCAAATTTAATATCAATTTGGATGAACTATGCACCATGGAGTTGGTCCAACAAGTCATCTACTAAGGGAGTGGATAGTGGTTCTTAGCAGTGATTTTATTCAAATCTCTATAGTCAATACAATCTAGATGTTTCATGTTTCTTTGAAGACAAGATAGTTGGACTACTACATGGTGAAGCACTTGGTTTGATGTGCTCTTTTTAAATCAATTCTTGGATCTACCTCTTGATTTCATCATTTTCAAGAACTAATATATGATAAATAGGTGCATTAGGCAAAGAAGAACCAAGAACTAAATCAATGGAACACTCTACCTCATAATGAAGTGGAACCCTAGTTGATGACTTGAACAAGTTATCATATTCCGCTACAAAAATATCATCATGTTTTGCTAAAATTTGGTCCATATGCTTTTGTTGTGCAAGGCCTACAATTGATGTAGCGATAGTCCTACTTTACGGTTTGATCATAAATAAAATAAATTTTCTTGTTTTGGTTATCATATTTGTTCACTATTTAGCACTAAATAAGGAAGCAGAGGAGGAGATACCTTTGGCATCCTAAAGCATTGACCTTAAACAATGACGATGACACTTTGGAAACTAGACTTGTATACACCATACCTCTTCCAAATAAATGGTTGGCCCAAAATCACATCACAAACATCCAAGGGCACAATATCATACACAAATTCATCTTTAAAGGGTTTGATGGCATAAGAGAGAAGACATTATTGAGTGACACGAATGTCTCTCTCCTATTGTAACCATCCAAAATTATATGGTTGTGGCTATGGTGTGATAGGTAGATCAAAATCCTTCACCGTCTGAGCATAAACAAATTATTTTGACTCCCAGTATCAAGAATGAAATGTAAGGGGTCATCTTTGACCCACATTTGTAAGTGAAACAAACATTCCTCATCTATGACTCCTGTTGTGCAACATGTATGGTGGCAATGGTCACATTTGGTTTGAATTCCATGATCTCTTCCCTCTATCCTCTGCTTGTGGATGTGGAGGCTGTGGTGCAATATATGTAGAGGGTTGCAACTATGTGAATAATGATTAAATTGTTGGAGTCTCCTCGAATGTTGATTGCTTATGTGATAACTGCACCATTTTCTACTCTTGGCCTTTGAGGGATTCTTCTCCTAGGAGTCTTTTATTGCTTTTAATTATGATTTTTGTGCTGAACCTCTTTATCCTAATTTTTTAGGTAGTCACTCTTGCCTTGTAGCACAACTGAGTATTTCATAATTGGAGGAACAATTAATAGATCCTAGAGGATAAAAGAGAATGCAGTCATTGCCAATGCAACCACAAACATATAAAACCACTTGAACAACAGTTCGTTCCTCACTTGAATGGCTAAGGGCTTGTATGACAAGCACTATAATTAAAATCAATAACTCTCTAGAATGACTTCATTGGAACTACAAAGAGTAGTAAGAAACTCACTTGAATGTCTTCTTTGGAATGACACATAATCCTCTCATATGGCATGTCTCATCTTCTATCCTGATTGCAACATTTATCGTCTTTGTCCCACTTGTAATACTTTTACCTACACACATAACTCTATATGCACAATACCAATTATACTGACATAGTCACAACATACACAGATCATACTCAAAAATAGATAATGGAATGATCATCATTGTATTAATTATATGTATAATGTTATAGGGTTTCACCATACAATCTTACTTGCTCTACAAAGTTCTCGTATGTACATAATATTCGTCTCTCCTGATCTACCAAAGGTATACCAAGGTATATAAATGTAAGGTGCCTCAAACAAATTAAGAGGGTCTATTTATGGTTGAGCTCAGGCCATTTTGAACAACGATTTGCCAACCACCTCAATGCATAATTGTTTCCCTCCTACACATACATGATATACACTTTATTCACTTTAGACTATTACGAAATATTAATCAAGATATCATCTTTCTAAGATGTTTAGACAAAACTACATTTTATGCATATGTTTATTACATTGAATTACATTTTATTTCATTACATTTCATGTGTTTTATTACTTCTTACTATCACTATGTACATTAAGGTTTTGGTTATCTAGAACTGACACCTACATGTACCCTCCCTTTTATTTTGGTTGGTGTCCTCGATGACCTCTGCCTTTGCACTTGGGGACTTGGGTTATGCTGAGGAGTTTGTAGGCCACATTTTATCCTTTTAGGAACTTGACATGAGATTTATATTGGGCCCACTTCATACCATACTATTATGCTTTCTGCTTGAGATAAATTATCCTAACTTTCATCTTGGCTGCTTCTACCAATTGCTCATATTTCTCTACTATGAGCTGATCATGATGCTTGATCTCATTAGTTTTTACTTATATTAGCTGCACCTTTTATGAACAGTCTATCTTTAGTTTCCCAATCAACTGATTTTGTTCCTCATATGTCTTGGTTTTCTCCTCAAACTCATATCTTAATTAAGTCAGTTTTGCTTTGGCTTCCTCATTTACCTACTAAAGTTTTGCCTCTATTACCTGTAACTGATTAGCTCTTTCTTCCCCTACATTGTGAATATTTTCAATGCTTGTGTCTAACCACTAAATAAAGAATGCCAAAAAATTATCACGACATATGCTTTTACCAGCTTAGGTGTAAGTTTAACAAACTTCACACTTATTTTGTCTTGTGAGCAAGGTTTGATGTCTCCATCATTAATATTTATTACATGCGATGGTTGCCCATTCAATGTGTGAGTTTCCTTTGGTAGTTATTTCACATCAATCATGTTTCTAATGTTGCTAGTCTCCAATTCCCATGGTTACATCTAATGTATGTTGGCAAGACTCATCATCAACTCCTCATCTTAGATCCAATATACTGTTGGCATTTTTTCCACATTAAATGTTTTGACAAATTTTTGCCTAAGTGTGAAGCGCACTTCGTCAACGAAATCATCTGGAGCTTTAGATCAGCAAAATGCATGCATAAGTGTTGGTATTTTTATGGGCCTTAAAAGAGGATGATAAATTGGATGAAATGATATTTAGATATTTTATTACTATAGATATTTTCGTAAGCTTTTCGGTGATATATTACAATAGGCGATTGGGTCAGCAGATCAAAATTTATGGTCCTAAGAATCTGTAACACCAAAAATCATTTTCGGGCCAATTTTCACGCACCTCTAGTGCAAAATTCCCCTGTACACCACCTCTAGTGTGAAAGTCCCCTGCATACCACTTTTGGTGCAAAAATCCTCTATGCACCCCTTCTGGTGCGAAAGTGCCCTGTGCACCACCTTTGGTGCGAAAATCCCGTATGCACCCCCTTTGGTGCGAAAGTACCTTGCGCACCACCTTTGGTGCGAAAATCCCCTATGCACCCCCTCTGGTGCAAAAATACCCTGCACACCCCTTCTGGTGTGAAAATCTCATGCGTACCACCTCTGGTGCGAAAATCCCCTACCCACCCCCTCTGGTGCGAAAGTCCCCTGTGCACCACCTCTGGTGCAAAAATCCCCTGCGCACCCCTTCTGGTGCAAAAATCCCCTACACACCACCTCTGGTGTGAAATTTCCCTATGCACCATCTCTGGTGCAAAAATCCCCTACGCACCACCTTTGGTGCGAAAATCCCCTTTGCTCCACCTCTGCTGTTGCCTAGCTAGCATGCATGCCATTCTGGTATTGCCATTTGTTTACCATTTGTTTCGCTCTAGTTTCAAGCGCAATGTTGTTGCTCTTCGGTTTGGAAGTGCTTTGGCTGTTGAATTTTCAATGTCAGTGTGTCTCCCAAGGCTGCAAAGATGTTGCGCTCTATTTCCCCAATGCAAGGTGTTTTTGCTTCAAGAATGAGCGCTTTGGATTTTGAATTTTTAACATCAATGCACCCTTATTTGATTAAAAACAATTAGTTCGGTAACCTTTTAGACTCAATGCTTCTAGGATTTCAGGATCCTATCTTTCATGGAGGTGGTTCTAGCATGTAAGGAGGTAGTGCCAGTGAGCTAATATTGTCAAAATATTGAAGGGGGTTCAGATGCATTTCAAGGAGTCATCAGTTCCAGCCATGCCTGATTATTGTTTTATGACTGTAGCTCCTTTTAAATCTTATCTTGGCGGCCACCACCACATTTTGTAGGTGCACATTATATATTTCAAGCGACAAAATTCTCTATATAATTCGGTAATTATTTTTTGTGATAGATGTTTGCTAGAAGCTTGTTGTAACTTGAATTTTGCTATCAATACAGAGAATGCCTAGCTCTAAATCTGGACTCCTATTTGTGTGTATGTCTTCTATTGCTTATTTTCTATTAAATTCTTTGTCTTATCTATAGGCTTGAATTCTAATATCTAGATTTAGCTTCTGATAAAATGTGAACCCTAGAATAGCCTTGGATATTATGCATGTTAGGTGCTTAGTTTTAATTTTTGTTAGTTTTATGTATTGAGTGCTATTTGGTTTGATGTACAGTTAAGTTATCATGTTGTTATTCCATAACCCCTGTTCTATCTAGACTGTGGCCATATTTTCCATTCCTTTCAATCATTTAATCTATTTCTTGTTCTCTATCCTTAAATCCCCCTAGTTAGAATAGCAAGGGAACCAACCCATCTCTGGAGATTGGCACAGGAGGCATTTCTTCCTCTTTGTCTTTCAATGTTGGCCGGGTCTAGGGCGCATGAATGATGTGTTTCATACCTAAGGTAAATCTCTGACCAAAAGTTTTTGGCATGCTCGATGGGACGAACAATATCCATGTTTTAAGGGAACCCGAGTTTGGTGAATCTCTGGCTTGCCTTCATCTGGTAAAATCACTTGGTGACTCTATTGAGCTGAAGATCCAAATTTATAGATACTTTCTATGCTAAAATAAGACACCTTAGAGGATCTGAGGTTTGGTGAGTAGCATTGACCTCACAAGAAGAGAAAGAATGTGTAGACACCTAAAACGCGTCATGTCGATGGCGACTACTCATATGGGACATGCTACAAGACCATATGGAAGATCTTGGACAGACTCCAAGATAGAGCAGTGGTTTTAACCACTCAATTTGGGCTCCTTGGCCTAATCAGTCTGAACCACAGTTGAGACCTACGGTCTACAGTCTGAACCGTAGCTGACACCTGCGGTTCATAGTCTAGGCCGTAGCTGTCACCTATGGTCTAAACTGAAGTTCAGTTGGCCTTCATCCGAGCCAAATCGGTTTGAACGACCATTTGTTCTAGAAGAGGGCGGTTCCAGAGAAGCTTCCAATCCAACTGTCCCAACCACCTCTTCTTGATCTTGGCTTCTCCATGAAGCCACCCCTAGCCCTTGGGTAGTCCTATAAGTACCCCTCAAAATTAGGGCAAACTATGAGAGAGTGCATTGGAGATTAGAGCAGCGAAGCCCTATCGGATTGTGGACTCACTTGAGTGCATTGAGAGGGAGTTTGGTTGCTATCCACTTGCCAATTCACCAAGCATCATGTCAATTTGTGCCATGGATGCCCTAAGGAGCTAGAATGCCAAGAAACGCTAATTCGGGCAAACGGAGGCCCAATTGTGGAATTCAACCACCAATCTAGTCAGAGGACACCAAGGCGACCCTTGATCATCAATTGGACAAGGAAGATCAAGCCCACAACCCTTGATTTGGAGGGCAAAGCTACTTGATTGCTCGTCGTGGTTGACAATCATGGTGTACAGTGCAGACCGCTCATTTGAGCTACGGTTTGCAATAGGTGATAGATCTCCTTACTGTTTCTTTTGCATTGTACTTAATTAGGTTAGATTAAGCATTTTAGTAGTTTATTTCATGTTTTAGAGACACTGACCGATTTAATTAGGTTTTATGTGAGTTCTTTCCATTTAAGCAAATTTGCACTAATCTCTTGTTTCCATGCATCATTTCATGCAATTAGTCTATTAGATAGATAGCAGTACTCTTCATTTCTATGTTTCAAGCAATCTTTATGAATTTGGTATAAGTATAGCATGTTTTATTCATTTTCTTGATTTCATAGTTGTTATGGCATCTTCATGTTTACTTTCCTCAAAGGGCCTCATCATGAGAGGTTGCCTATGCTATTAATGCTTTTGTGTTGTTTCTTGACCGTAGGAAAGCAGATTCGAAGGAGATTCAATCATCTAATTCCTTCCTCAACACGAAGAAGAGGGTCAACTCCACCCTAGAGCAGTTCGTGTCACCCCAAATGGCTTAAAACTCACATTCACCCTTGAGAGGGATTTCATATGCTTTTCCTACTGTAATAAGAGTATCAAAATGGTATCCCTAAGAGGGACGTATTTGTAATCGGAATTGGCTTCTTTAATGGAATAAAAGTGTTCTTCTTTCCCATTTGTTGTCAATTTTGCAATGCATTCTTTTGTATCTCTTATTTCGTTTACGCAGTAGGAAGCATAGGTGTGAGGCCATTTTGGTGGTCACAGAAGGTGATCATGATGGAACTCCACAATTCATGCCCTTGATTTCTGATATTTTTGTGTTTCCTTATATCAGGTGCAAACCGTAGCTTACAACTGCGGTCTCATTGTTGGCCCGTGACTTCAAAACATGGTCTGCAGTAGCAACCGTGCCATAGATCTACGATTTACAATAGACACAACAGAAAATAGGAGTTAAAAGCTAGATCAAATGAGGACCTGAGGTAGGCCCTTCTGACACTCTCTATCTCTGTAATTTATTTCTATGTTTTTCTAGAATAGAAAAATTGAAACCTAAATAGACTAAGGATAAAAGGAACATGAGAATGAATTAGGTCCTTAGGGTTTCTTTTTCTACATTTTAGCTAGGCGCTGCTAGGAATAATGGATCTCTGAGTGTAGTCCGCCCTAGAATCCAATGTGCTAGAGTATTTCATGTGGTGGTTTTGCATGCTTGAGGCCTAATCAAAGGCCATTAGTCATCGTAAACTTGCATTGTCAAAAGGTCATGTAGGATGTAGCATGCATGTTTCCTGAATATCAAACATTCTTTTTATGCATATCATGTAGAAAATGATCATGTGAGTGCTATATTATGCATCTTTCCTTTTATGCAATTTAAAAAGAACCACACACACCACGTTTCAATTAAACGCTAGTGAGTTGGAAGTGACATCCAACCACTAGTAGGGTTTCAATGACGGTGGAGGTGACTTCCATCCGTTGGCCCAAATCCTACGTACCCTTGGATACTAGACCAATACCGGATCCGAGAACCTTTCGTACCCTAGAAAATTTGCATGTATTCTCTTCGAAGGGTATAACGTTGACTGGGGGAAAATGGGTGAGGATCTGGGAGGACCTGTGCTCCCTGACCGTGTGTGGGCTTCATTACCACACATTATAGGTTGGATTACGTGACTTGGAGTTCATAGCCAAGTTGTCGAGCTACGAGTATAGGTGAAAGCCAATTAAACTGAGATTATCATCCAACAAGCTTTCAAACATGATAAGAGTTTCTAATACTGATACAACAAATCATAAAACAACATCAAATAGTTTAGGGCTCACATTTAAAATTTAATACGAGATAATCACCATTGTATACCTTGTTTGCATAATAAAAGATAAATCTAGACACTAGGTGCACCATGGTGGAGACACGGGGAGGTCGGCAAAGGCTTAATTTTGATGCCAATGACCAAGCCCCACCAAATTCACAACAAAATGTGTCGAACCCTCACCCACATGCGCTTCTCGAACATCGTTCGATGAGCATCAGAGGAGACAATTCGACATGAGGGGACACCATTGAGCGTACCCTCGATAGAGGAGCTTCTATACACTCTTCTAGACATAGGATAGAGCATGGAGCCTCTCAGCATGAGGGTGCTCCACTCAGAAGCCATTATCGAGATCGTAGTGCACGTGCATCCACGGGATCGGTCGATGAGTATGTCATACAGGGAGCCAAGTTGGTACCCCTACGTACTAGGTCTATAGGAGGTTCCATACCTCCAAATTTAGAGTATAGAAGAGATCGAGATCCACCCATTCAGGGGCATGCAGATAGGCCAGCTTTCGAGCATAGGTCTATTCACACTCCCACATGTAGTGAACCTCGCAAGATCACTATCGACATATCGAAGGTGGGAGCCAATGGTACGCCACCGCATGAGCCATGGTGATCCAGATAGTTGGATGGTTTAGGTAGCATCCTCGAGTAGTTAGGCTATAAGCCTTCGGCTCCGCCCACTCATGCTCCGAGTGAGCATAGTGGGAGCATTATTAGGACTACCAGAGAACATGGGGAGGCTTCCAAGTGCCCTCATGGTTCGCATCCACCATCCATGCATGGTGGCACACAACACAGGACTCAACATGATGCCAATGTCATCTTCATGGACAAAGGCAAAAGCATAGTGAATCCACCAGATGGGTACAGAACCCATAAGGTCGCTCGCATGGAGCACACATACCAGAGGCCTCTTACGATCGATCACATTGATAGATCGCATAGACTGGTATCCGAGCAGAGATGACAACTCCTCCAAGATCAATTGGAGGATGCCCATGCAGAGAGGCAGTGCATTGAAGATGAGAATCTTCAATCACAAAGGCTCATTAGACAAAGATTATATGAGTAGTGTATGCATGAGGAATGCATCCTTACCCAAAAGGAGCATGTAGAACAAGAGGATAGGCTAGCCAGGGCTGGTTTATACACTCATGCTGAGCACAAAGAGCGCATTCATAGGAGGGCTTTTCACAAGCCGACGTGCATCAAGAGCGCAGAGATACTCACACTCATGTCAGTGCCCAACAGAGAGAATGACCACCACCATTCGAAGATCAGAGGCAAAGACAATATGAGGAAGAAGAGGGAGATGGAGTCGATCAAGGATATCCTGAAAGCTCCCAGGTTGAGGAGGAGGAAGAGCAATGTCCTCCACCTCGATAGAGGAAGAATGTACCTCCAAGACCGCCCCCATGTCAGTTTAGGGAGGAGGACTTTCTATCCTCGTAGGCCTATAAGGCCTTAGCAGAGAAAGTGAAAGCAATCGAGAGGCAAGGCATGACTTTTCAAAAGTTGACATTGAGCAAGATTCATAACGAGCCTTTGGACCCCTCGGTGCCTACTCCAACATATCCTGAGCATTTTGTCATGCCCAAGCTAGATAAATTCAAAGGTGACGAAGATGCGCAAGAGCATGTCACAAGATTTTTGGATGTATGCTTCCAGATTGCAAGCAACAATGCCTTACTTTTGCATACATTCATCACAACCCTCTTAGGCCCAGCCCGGGAGTGGTTTAATCAGCTGAAGAAGCATAGTATCACCAGTTTTGAGCAACTGGCTGATGCCTTTCTTGAACGCTTTTCTTTTGGCATCAAGAAGTAAGCTAACCTTTTCGATATGGCTATGCTAGCTCAGCGTGATGATGAGCCAATATTAGAATATGAAAAGAGGTGGAGGAGATTAATGGTAAAGTTGCCATTCCCCATTCCTACTATAGAACTGACCTGGATGTTCATGAAGAGTTGTGCCAAGCACATCTCATTATTGTTGCAACTACAGTAGTACCCAAAATTCGAGGAAGCTTTGGTGCAAGCCAAAGTAATTGAGGATATCAAGTTGCAAGAAGGCAACTTGAAGCTCAAAAATAGGAAGGAGGGGCACAAGAAGAGCTCCACGAAACATCAGGGCAAGTAGGCCCATGTCAATCAAGTGAGGTTAAACCTCCAAAGAGAGGATAAGGGGCAACAAAAGTAGAATTATCAGGCCCAACCTCCTCCTGCGCAATACGAGCAGTGCAAGAATAATTACAAGGGAAAAAATAAGGAGCAACGCCCACCTCGCCAATTCATGCCTTTGACGGAATCATTGACATCAATATTCCATCAATTATGTGAGGCTAAGGCAATCAGGTTGCCCGAGATTAAGCTAGTCGATCCTAATCAGCCCAAGTCAAAGGGGTATCAGGATGATCTATTTTGCATCTTCCATCGCACGAAGGGCCATGACATCGAAGTGTGTTGGTCCTTCAAACATATTGTGCAGAATATGATCGATAAAGGTGAGCTTATAGTGCCGAATAATCCATTGGCACTCGACAACCAAAACATGGGGATTTATAAAAATCCATTGCCAAACCATGAGGCACCGTGCAACAACGTTGGCCAAGTCAACCAAGTGCACGTCGAACCACCTACCCAGGGGTTCGTAGGTATGGTTAATGTTGTTACCAGACATGGGAGGTATGAGCAGCCAAATCAACCTCACGCTCCCATCAGGATACAAGCTACGCCGAATCAATGGCCAATTTAGAATATTCTAGGCCCACCAACTAGACCGGTGGTGACCATACAAAGTAGGTTGGTTCAAAGCCTGCAGACAACTCCTACGAAGTTGTCTATTTATGAGCTGATACAATAGTCCCCTAAGCACAGGGAGACTCTCATGGACATTCTGAGGTCCATCGAGGTACAATCCCAGGATGCTCAAGCATTCACCAATTTTATGGGACATGTACAATAGTGCCAAGAACCTATGATCCAATTCTATGATCATGAAATCAGGATGGTTCCTATAGATATGGTTGACCCACCATTACATATCATCGCATGTGTTAATCACATGCCATTCAAGAGGGTCTTGGTCGACACTGGTTCATCGATCAATATTATAATGACCAAGGCGTTAAGTCCTTTAAAGTTGCCCAAGTCACATATTGTGCCCACCACATTTACATTGAGAGCATTTAACGATGTGCTATGCTCGATGGTTGGCACAATCATCCTACCTATTCAGGTGGGCCTAAAGACCATCCCCATGATGTGTCACATGATCGAAGGTACAATGCAATATAACATCCTTCTTGGAAGGCCTTGGATTCGAGAAATGCATTGCGTTCCCTCTATACTACATCAATGTGTAAAATACATTCATGAGGGATGGGTTCACGTGGTGCCGTCAGATGAAGAGCCCTTCAAATTCGTGAACCTAGCTGATTTGCTAGGGGGTTTCATACTCCCATCAATGCACCTGGATGTCCGACCAACATCACCGGTTAAGAATCCAAGAGGTAAACAAAAAGTGTGTGCTCAACCATCGACATCTGTATCGCACAGATCCGAGCACACTACAACAACTTCTTTGAAACCGACTGCATCAACAATGCTTCGGGATGAAAGGAAGCTAAAGGTAAAAATGGGTGAAAAGGAAAAGAAGCATGTGCCCGAACCAGTCACCAATGAGGCTCCCACTCCCATGGAAGTGGAAGAAGCCCAGGACAAAGTCGAGGAGGTACCTCAACCTACCTCACCTGCATCATCAGTAGGGTCATCCGCACCATGGGTGACTATTCATCTGGCCAACATAGGGTTAGGTGAATATATTATGTAGAATGTCACCTTTGGACCAATCCTAGAGACTGCACAAGAGATGGGCCGACCGCATGCTCATAATTTTTGGTTGGATCAGTAGTGCCATTGGGAGAGCCACCCAATCAAATGAACTTCATCTACGCTAGGCTAGATCAGCTTCCTACTCGAACACCCATGGATGAAGATGATGATGAACCATTCATAGTGAATGTTCATTACCTATCCAACCCTAAATATTCCATGCATATTTTTGAATTATATCATTGGCATGGGTATGGCCTTGGTATTTTTGAGCAAGGATGTAGGACTCCGCTTGAGCCGCATTATCAGTTGGCAACTGATAGGTTCGGGCTAGGGTTGCAAATATGAGGATAGGATGATTTGCTTATAGCATCTTTAGATCACCTGTACCTTAGTCTGGGGGATGATGTGGATTTCAACCCATATCACCCTAATCCTTCTGCATTCTAGAGGGATAGTCGGATGGTGTCTTACGTCACCATAGCACCACCCGAGACATATCATGAGAATATCTTGGTGGATAGTGAGTCCTCACCCGACAATCAGTCGAGGGATGAGGTTGAGCCAGTTTATGAGGTAGTATCGTATTTACGATACTTATACCTAATTTTATCGGACAATGATGATAGTGATCAGGAGATAGCCTATATGGGGCCACATTTTCTAGAACATCCCATTCTAGTGGGGCAAATGAAGGATTGTATTATGATAGTGATGAAGAAGATGAGACAGAGAGAGCCTATCTAGGACCTCCCTACCTACGTCATCATAATGCACCTTATACGGTTGAGGACATGCATAGAGAGATCAATCTCAATCCTCACCTTAGGGGAAGACCACCAAACTTCGATGTGATCTATCACATGGTGTTTCCCGATCCGCCTATGTACATAGAGCTCATTGAGCCGAATGATCCAATATTGCAATCAGTGCATAGAGAGGACCCAATCATCCATAGCCCGTATAGAGAGGACCCATTTGTGCCCATGTCGATAGAGCCAGATCTCGGGTATGGGAGCTGCATCGATGATGTAGATGTTTGTCCATGTGGTCCTAGAGATCAATTCCATTCCATCAATATGGTCTCCATTGATTTGACCACTCCACTCCACAATCCAGCCGATCCATCCAAACCATTGCATTTAAATGTAGATGCTATCGATTGGGATCACATTGACTCACCTGTTGAGCCTAAAGATTTCTTCCCTAATGAAGAAATGTTGCAACCATTTCATTTTGCACCAGGCTATGCTTATGATGTCTATCATGCTGAGGATGCTTCCAATGCGGAACCTATAAACCCAGTCGATGACATCCATTTGATCCCTACGCCTCATCAGCTTGAGGAGGGATCACACATGTCAGTAGAGGAAACCTTCGATGTGGATATCAATAATGATCCCACCAATCCAAGGAAGGTTAAATTTGGAGAGAGTCTCACTCCTGATGAGCGTGCCACCCTCATCCCTCTACTGAAAGAGAGACCTAATATTTTTGCTTGGACTTACAAAGATATGCCAGGTCTAGACCCAAAATTGGTTACCCATAACCTTTCGCTAGATCTATCAAAGAAGCCAGTCAAGCAGAAGCTTAGAAAGATGCATCCAATAGTAGCCTTAATGGTGAAGGATGAATTGCAAAAGTTGTTGGATGTAGAGTTTGTTATCTCCATCGACTATCCGGAATGGGTATCCAATATGGTGCCTATAGGAAAACCTGATGGAAGGATCCATATTTGTACGGATTTTAGAGACCTGAATAAGGCAACACCAAAGGATTCATTTTCATTGCCGAATATTGATGCTCTTGTAGATGCAACTATAGGTCATGAGATGCTCTCCTTGATGGACGATTTTTCTGGATACAATCAAATTTAGATTAAGCCCGAAGACCAACATAAAACCATGTTTATAATGCCATGGGGGACATTCTGCTATAAAGTTATGCCATTTGGCCTTAAAAATGTTGGTGCCACATACCAACGGGCCATGACATATATCTTTCATGACTATATGCATAAGATCCTAGAGGATTATATCGATGACTTGTTGGCTAAGTCATTACTGCGTTCTGAGCATGCAGAGGTCCTAAAAAAGGTCTTCGATCACCTGATAGAGCATAATGTCAGGTTGAATCCTAAGAAGTGCGTATTTGGTATAACTTCAGGAAAGCTCTTAGGATTCATCATTTCAAAATGAGGCATCGAAGTTGACCCAACAAAGGTCAAGGCTATTCTAGAGATGCGTCCTCCCTCAAACATCAAAGAATTAAGAAGCCTACAGGGCAAAGTAGCATCCATAAAGTGATTTATCACTCAATTATCGGATAAATGTTGACCCATGAATCGACTGCTACACAAGGGGGTCCCATTCAACTGGGATGAGGACTGTCGAGTAGCCTTTGCTGAAATTAAGCAATACCTGGCGACGTCGCCAGTGCTAGCTCCACCAAGGCCAGATGTGCCATTTTTACTATATATATCGACAACCGACTTTGCATTAGGGACCATGTTAGCCCAAAAGAATGTGCAAGGCAAAGAGCAAGCCATATATTATATTAGTCGAACCTTGGTGAGTTATGAGCTAGGATATGCATATGTGGAGAAGTTGTGTTTAGCAATAGTGTTCGCTACAAAGAAATTGTGGCACTATATGCTAAGTCATACGACATATGTAATATCAAAACAAAATCCTTTGTAGTATATGATGAGCAAGACATATCATAATACACGTACTACAAAGTGGATCATGCTACTGATAGAATTTGATTTGGAATTCATAAGCCAAAAGTCCATTAAGGGACAAGTCATAGCTGATCAGCTGGCTGAGGCACCACTATCAAACAGTAGGCCTCTGACCATTGAGCTTCCGGATGATGTGGTCTTCATCATATCCGAAGCTCCCGAACCTGAAGAACCAGAAAATAATGTTGATATGACCTTGTTCTTCGATGGTTCAAAGTGCGAGCAAGGAGGTGGTGCAGGAATAGTGTTTGTCATGCCGCAAGGAGCTCCAATGCCCTTGTCATTCAAATTAGACTTTCCTTGCACCAACAACAATGTTGAATACGAGGCCCTACTATTGGGCCTCCATACAGCCATCGCCATGAACATTAAAATATTAAACATCTTTGGCGACTCCTTGCTCATAGTCAACCAAGTTAAGGGGCTCTTTCAATGTCGATGTCCCATGTTAAAAGCTTATAAAGATCTTGTTGTTACATATTTGGCTAAATTGGAATGGTATGACATCGAGGCAATCCCTCATTCATCAAATAGGTTCGCAGACACCATGGCATCTTTGGGATCCTTAATCCCTCAGAATCTATCTACCGATTTTACTACCATTCATGTTAAAATGCTCTCGCATCCTACAGTGGAGCGTGAAGCCTTTGATAATAAAGAGTCAATCAACATGATTAGCATGGAACCAAAAGTTGAATGGTTCTACAGAGCTGAAGACTTTCTAAAGAAGGCACCCTGGGGGTCATTAACCTCTCAGAGTCCGACGGGGAGTGGTACTACCATTCACCACAAGGTTGTTTCCTAGTCTGCATTTGCACATGTAGATACGTAGGGGGAGCAAGTCATCTTGGCAGTCAAAGTTGAGGCTTACCAGAGCTGGATGTCACAAATCCAAGACTTCTTAAAACTTGGTCTGATCCCAGAGGGATTGTCGCATGCCATAAAATGCACATTCAAGCAGAAAGTGACTAAATATGTCTTGCTAGGAGATATTTTGTACCGACGAGGCTACGATGGAGTTCTCCTTCATTGTCTAGAGCCCCAAGAGGCATCTTGGGCTATTTCACAAGCTCATGATGGTACGTGCGGTGGCCATTTCAGTGGCATGGCCATCATCAAGCGCATCCTTCGAATGGGTTACTATTGGCCCACTATGGAGAAGGATTGCAATGTGTATGTCAAGAAATGCATCAAATGTCAGCATCATGCTAATCTTACGCACTTGCCATCATAGGCCTTACAACCCATTCAAGCGGCTTGGCCATTTGCTCAATGGGGATTAGATCTTATCGGTAAGATCTCTCCTCCATCATCGAGCTGACATACTTTTATTATTATGGCTACTGAGTACTTTACAAAATGGGTGGAAGCAATACCCTTAACAATGATGACTAGAGCTCGCATAGCAGAGTTTATACTCGAGCATATCATATGTCATTTTGGGATTCCATCCAAGATAATTTTGGATAATGGAACATCATTTAAGAACAAAACTGTGAGAGCTTTGACATCTAAGTATAGAATCAAACATAGTTTTGTGACTCCATATTATCCATAGGCAAACGGGTAAGCTGAGGCCTCAAACAAGACAGTGGTGGCTATCTTGAAAAATATGGTCCAAGAAAACCACAAATATTGGCATATCCAACTGCCCCTTGCATTATGGGCTTACAGGACTAGCATTCGGATGCCCACTAGGGCAACGCCATTTTCACTAGTATATGGCATTGAGGCCATTATGCCCTTAGAGTTGGAAATTCCAATGTTGCGCATCGCATTAAAAGAGTTCATTGATGATGACACCACGTGGCAAGCTCGACTAGATCAATTGACGTTGCTTGATGAACATCGCGTGAATGCCCTTGAGCATCTCCACGTTTATCAGGAGTGATTAAAATGAGCTTATAATAACAAAGTCCATCAGAGAGACTTTGAAGTTGGGGATCTTGTCTTGAAAGAGAACCAACAGAACTCTAATTTACTACCTGATATGCGAGACAAATTCATGGCTAATTGGCTAGGACCCTATATCATATCTAAAAATATTGGTCTAGGTACCTATCACCTAACATCGCTAGGGGGTGTTGAAGAGCCTGAACCTCTCAACATCATCCATATTAAGGTATTCTATGCTTGAGAGCATAGCAAAAGGCACCAAGGGTTCCTAAAACTGCTTGGTCATGTCAGTTAAAGGCCCCGAGGGTTTCTTACGGTCATAGTTTAAAATCGCTCGTCATCCCAAAAGGCTCCAAGGATTCCTAAGAACCGCTTGGTCATCCCTAAAAGCTCCAAAGGTGCTCATAATCCCTTTGGTCAACCTAAAAGCCCCAAGGATTTTTAAAATTGCTTGGTCAATTTAAAGGTTCCAAAGGTCTCTATTAGCTCTTTGGTCAATCCAAAAGGCTCCAAGGGTTCTTAAAACCACTTGGTCAAATCCAAAAGGCTCCAAAGGCATGTACTCACCATTTGGTCAAATATAAAGGCTCAAAATCAATAAAAATTAAAAAATCAATAAAATCCAAAAAAATTGGTAAAGCATAAAATCCAAAAACATTTGCATTTGCATTATGCATTTTCATTTACACATGCATTTCATCATTGCATTGCATGTAGGCATTCTTCATCCATTGCATTCCATAGTAGAATGGATTATGTTTGTCAATCTTACAAATGATGCCACGTTTGTGTTTCAATCATGCACCTCTGCATTTATCATAATCCATCATTCATGTGAGTAATTGTGTTTTTCAACACAACCCATAATGTTGCTATGAAGAATATACTAGGGTTTTTCGGTCATTCAACCATACCTAGAGGTCTTCTCAAGAGTTGATAGAAAGCTTGCTTTGCTTTTGTAGTTGAGGTCTAGTTAGTATAGCCCTTAGCATATCAGAATCCTATCACTAATCAACAAATTAAACAATCCTAATAAGGACTAGGGGAAGATGAAAGCCACGAAGCAGGACCAGGTATCCTGAGGTGAAAAGAGTTATTCTTGCTTATCCCCCTGTGCGGACGGTATGGGAAATGTTGGTAATTGGCAAAAGGACAAGTTCATTCCCTACCCAGAATCCCTTGCTTACGATAAAATGAGCAATATCCCAGAGTGATATCCCACATCAATCCTCAAGATTGATACCCTAGATCGATATCATAGATCGACATCCCAGATTGATATCCCATATTGATATCATAGATCGATATCCTCAATCGATATCCCAGAAATAGTTCCCCAAAGTAAAATCCCCAAAGGGAAGTTTCTGAAGAAAATTATCAAATGTAAATTCCAAAAAGTGAAGATCAAATGAAGATCAGAAATCAAAGTTCAAATGAACTGATCAAAAAGAAGTTCAAATGAAGATCCAAAGAAATTCAAAGTCAAAGTAAGAATCAAATCCCTTTCATCACTATATATGAGCAAGTATCCCAAAAAATTGAAGAAAAGAAGGGAGTGAACTTGAATCCATGGAATTTCCAGCACTACTATACCTTACGCATGATGATATGTCTGATGCATTAGCACCTCGCTTATGTACAGACCAATGTTTGAATGTGGAAGAGCTAGCTTCAGGTGTCCTGTATCGCCTAGTGGTCTAGTCCAACTAAAATCTAAACCTAGGATTGGATAAACATTTGTGGACCCCCTATATTAGCAATGGGCTGAAAGAATCCCGCTTGACATCGGGGTATGCTTATGCCTTATCTTAATATACTCATGTGCACACACAGGGATAATGAACAGTTAGGGCCTATCCTAGCAAAAGCCTTACATTTCAGAAGTCTAGTTTGGTCAGTATACAACTTTTGATAAGTCTACTAGGGTGTTTGAGTCTCATGGAAAACCTCAAAAATTTCTCTAATAGCAAAAAAATACCAAATATCACAAACCATCAAAAATAAAAGTCATTCAATCATCAAATTGCAAAGTATCGAATCCATGATACATCATTACATTGAGCACAATCAAGATATAGGATAGATACCAGATGGATATCAAAAATGATATTTAGATGACCACTGACTATATTGTGCATATTTTTCAAATTGCAAAAGAAATATAGAGTGACATATTATATCATTCGCATCATACCGCTGCATATCATTGCATTTCATATATGGGTGATTAATTGATTAAATTCTTGTAATGAGGATTTTCAATTACATTCATGATTTTTACACATTCTGTGGTGTCATCCATTAGATTGTTAAACACATATCACATTCATTCCTTATGTTTTAAGTGATTAAAGCATACAGGTTCATTTACATTAGATTACCATCATGTAAATAATGCATTACATACATTACACCAACATATCGTGACATCATCATAAATTAAATGCATACAATAAAGCAAAATTAAATATGCATTTAAAAGTAAATATCGCATCCATATGCATCCATCATAAGTAGCACATCTAAGCATCTAGATCACTGCATATCATCATCATCATAAATTAAAATAGCTATCTAGTGCATGTCATCCATACATCACATCATATAAACATAGCATCAATATGAACATCTGCATCCATGTGCATAAACATAAACATAAAATATATAAATGACAAGTACACATAATGAGCCAAAATGATCAATATCATATAAATATGTGTATCAATGAGTACATAGAGGTACATCAAAATACCCATAGGCTACATCTGTGTAGGTCCTCGACCTTACACTCAAAAATAGTACTACAAAATATCAGTAGATATGTACTATAGAGGGCCTGCACCCCTAGCCTGTGAGTCACCGCTATCACCCCTGCCATCCCTGTGGCTCCTGTGCGAGCTAGCTCCATGTGTGCTAGAGGACCTGTGTGTCCTCTCGGTCTTGTGGGTCCTATGGCTCGAACTCGTAGAGGACTGCCCTGTCACCCTGGTCCTGGATCGGCTCTACTGAGTACCAAAAGCATGTGGATCCTCTAGGACCTACCCACCAATCAACCTGATGTAGCCCTCTAGCTGGTCTATGCGGGCTACCCTGCCTGTGTGCCTCTCATTGCCCTCCTCCATGAGGGCCTGTAAGCATCGAATATCTGCCATGGGGTCTCGACCACCTGGTAGCAATGAAGATGGTGTGGTTGGAGGTCCCATGATGGCCTGGGAGGATGAAGGATCCCCCCTCTGTACCCAGAGCAAATCCCTCTCTGTAGTAGCCGCACTCAGTCGTGCCTGTGCTAGATCATGCTCACTGGTGAGATCCTGGACCTATGTCTCTACCGTTGTAGCCTATGCTGTGAGAGTTGTCCTCTCCTCCTTGGTCTGTTGTAGCTACCTCTCGCTATGAGACAACTTCACCTCTAGTACGGTGATAGAAGTGTCCCGTTGCAATTGTTGGGTCTGCAGCCTCCCAACCTAACTCTGAAGATCAACAACCTGAGCTAGTAGCTACCCCACCTCACTTTCAGGAGGTGCCTCACCCTCCTCTGGTGCCTCCTCCTCAGCCTCAACCTATGGAGCATCCTCTGTGGTGGCCTCTGCACCCCATCCACCCTCGGTCCGTTGGTGCACATTGCGCCCCTCTAGATCAACCTCTGCCCCATCGTCTATCCGATCGAGGGGCCCTGATCCCTACCACTATAGTAGGGACCACCAAGTATCATACATTGGGGTGGTCCCAGCCCTAGCCATGCCCGACTCCTAGAAGTCATCGGCCTCATCTCCAAGCGGTGTCGACTGAATCCAGGGCAAATCCCTCTCCAATACCAGGCATCGATAGATGGTAGGCAGCACCAAAATATCCTATACAAGCCCAAACTATCGTAGGACCCATGAGTAGTACTGATACTCATGGATCTTGGCCTTACGACCGAGTAACCACCTGTCCCTCCTAGCCTTTCAAATTTAAGCCTTTCACCCAGTTGGAAGCAATGATTCCAGGATGCGCGTCCTTTTACAGGACCTAGGGCATCTAATGTTGATCAGACTAATTATCATCATGGAACCTTCGACATCATTTTAGGTCTATTTTTTCTCAACGTTGTTTGATCTCACAATGGATCTCAAAATGAGCATTTGTAGACACCTAAAACGTGTCATGTCGATGGCAACTACTCATATGGGACATGCTACAAGACCATATGGAAGATCTTGGACAAATTCCAATATAGAGCAGTGGTTTTAACCACTCAATTGGGGTCCTTGGCCTAATCATTCTGAACCGCAGTTGAGACCTGCGGTCTACAGTTTGAATTGCCGCTAACACCCACGGTTCATAGTCTAGGCTGCAGTTGTCACCCACGGTCTAGAACTGAAGTTCAGTTGTTTTTCATCTGAGCCAAATCGGTTTGAACGTGATGGAGTTATTTGAGTTTTAATATTTGGTTTATATTTTAATTATTTAAAATTTAAATTCAAAATTAAATTTAAATGTAAAGCTTCCCGTCGACGTCATCAAGCAAACATAAATTCATATTTTCACCGACGTCTTCGAAGTATTTTAAACACTATATAAAGGGGTGGTAAATAAATCAAAGTTTCATCCTTGCTCTTGTGATAAATGTTTGGCATTCGAATAAGTCTATGAGCTCGTGCGAATTTTGAGAAGAGAAGTAGTAAATAAAATGATATTCTTGGAAAGTCAAAACGTGGTGAGAAGCGTGGCACATTGGCAAATCGTTTTGGCTAAGGGATAAGGCAGCGCAAACACTTAAATTTTAACCCTTTAAAATTTAAATTTAAATTTAAAATTAAAATTAATATTTTATTATTGTCAACGTCAAAAAGGAGGAGGCAAATAATATTAAGTCATAGCCAATGTCAAAATAAAAAGGTGGGCATCTATAAATATGCCACTAAATTTTTTACTTTCCCTAAGTCCTCGACGAAGATAATCCGTTGAAAACGCTAAGGGAGCAGAAGTGTCGTATTCGTTTGAAAACCAACGAAGAGAAGAGGGAACAAAGGTAAGGGAGGTTCCTTACCTATCATTGTAGGTGCTTGTGGCCTAGAGGTAAGAGGAAGGCGCATAAGGTGTTTAAGCACTAGCAGATCCGAATTTCGAATCCCGTCGGTGCTAGTTTTTACAAGGTAAAAAGGGAGAACCTTTTGCGCACATGGTTTTTTAGGGCAAGTTCGGAGGAAGCAAGAAGGAGGTCTTGCACTCTTGGTTTCTATGTGAGCTGTTGGATCATGTGGTTTTTGGCTCCATGATTTGAGTGGTGCAGGGGGAGCAACAGGGGATCAAATCCTACTAAGGTTAAAGGCAAGTTATTAATTTTTTCAAATATTTTATTTTTCTAAGGTTGCCCTAGGAGAGATAAGGTTTGTGGTGCATGTTGTGAAAAGGAAAGATTTCTGGTGATTTTTCTTTTAGAAGTATATCATATTATATATCGTTGGAAAACTGATTTAGAGGGATATTTGATTATTTTGTTTAGAAGGAGAAATAAGATGTATATAAAGAGATATTTCTATTTTTGTAAAAGGGTTCAAGTGAAGGTTGTTTTGTTCTTTTCAAAGTGTGTTGAGTGTGGCATATTTTCCAAAGGGGTTTCTTCATCTTCATAAAAGGTATAGGAACATTCTCCTATTGATTTTATATGGTGGTTGATTTCTGAAATATCATTGGAGGGAAAATTATTGTTTGTGGTTTCATTTTCGAAAGTGGTTGATTGAATGCTTCAAGGCTTTCTGAATTGAGAGTTGTGTTTAAACCTTGTTTTATAAGCATAGTTATTGAAGCCCATTGGTTGTGATATAACATGAGTTAGAAAAGAACATGATTATCATTGTTATGTGAGATGTGTGGTTGAGCATTGTTGGAAACATTTGAGTTGGTTGATACATACTTGGACTAGGGTTGTGTGAGGAAAAATTTTCCCTTGTGGTGATTAGTTGATATTGAGTTTAGAACATATTGAGTTTCTAACAATTCTCTTTATGCTTATATGAGTTGAGTTGAGATTGAGCCTAGAACATGTTGAGTCTGTAACAATTCTCTTTATGCTTTTATGAGTTGATTTGAGATCATTGTGGATCATTGTTGTCATCCATTGAAGAGTACATTGCCATTCATTGTTGAGTTCATCTTTGAGCTTTGCCTTGATATATTTGTGGATGATATTTGAGTGCTACTTGAGCATGATTGATTGAGCCTTTGAGAAGGCATTTGTGGACAGTTTTGAGAAAGATTTGTGGACAATTTTGGGGCAGATTTGTGGGTAGATTTGTGGACAGTTTTGGGGTAGTTTTGGGCAAGTTCTTGGTGAGCTTGATAGAGCATATTTGGACAAGTTCTTAGTGAGCTTGTTGGAGCAGTTTTGAGCAAGTTCTTGGTGAGCTTGCTAGAGCATATTTGGACAAGTTCTTAGTAAGCTTGTTCGAGCAGTTTTGGGCAAGTTCTTGGTGAGCTTGCTAGAGCATATTTGGACAAGTTCTTAGTAAGATTGTTGAAGCAGTTTTGGGAAAGTTCTTGGTGAGCTTGCTAGAGCATATTTGGACAAGTTCTGTGTGAGCTTGTTATTCAATTTTGGACAAGTTCTGTGTGAGCTTGTTATTCAGATTTGGACAAGTTCTGTGTGAGATTGTTATTCAACTTTGGACAAGTTCTATGTGAGCTTGTTATTTATATTTGGATATGTTCTATGTGAGATTGTTTTTTATCTTTGGACAAGTTCTGTGTGAGATTGTTATTTAGATTTGGACAAATTTATGTGTGAACTTGTTATTGCCTAGATTTGAGCAGATTAAAGAAATCATTGTATTGGATATTTTTGTGTGAAATATTATAAGGAGATTAGCTTGTGGAGTACCCCACATTGAGGGAACCATGTTAAATATTGTGTCTCAATTGTGTGTGGTGACTTGTGCTCTTGCTTACTACTGCTATCTGAGTTATTAATGCACACTGCTATATTTAGTTATTGCAATTAAGGACATTAATTGATATTGATTTGGAAAGAAAGTAAAAAGTGGTCTTATACTGTTCACATCCCTCTCAGTTAAGCTTGTGTTATTCAAATGTGGGGTAGGAATGACTCCTAGTTTCTCAAGGTCATCAGGAGACATAAAACCAAAGTCCACTAGAGAACTAGAAGATTGTACTTGCATTGTGTAAGGGACAAACTTGTCAAAGTAGATATCATTATGAGGTACATCCTTATCTATAGTATACCACTCTAGGATGAGACCAACAAAGGAGGATAAGGTGACCTCTTAGCCTCAACACTCAACTCTAAACCTTGATGAGATTCATCTAGAATAGGCTCCTAATGAGAAGGATTTTCTTGATCCCAGGATGACATTTTTGTTATTTATTCCTCTTACATTATAATTTTCAAATTGCTTAGTTATGTTATGTGTGGAATCTGATAGATAAAATTGAGCTAAGATCATTTGGTGAGCAATATTCAAATGGATGAGGATCACCCAAAATAGTAACAAGTTGGTTTTTAAATTTAAATTTTAAACATTGATGAAAAGTGGAAGGGATGACCTTCATTGCATGGATCCAAGGGCATCCAAGAAGCATATTCAAATATGAAGGGCAATATCCCACATAAAAAAATCTATCTAAAATATTAGGTTCAACCTTAAGGGGAAGTGATTTAGTACCGCAAGCTTCTTGGGACTTGTTATTGAAAGTTTTAATGATGTTATTGGATTTAGCTAAATCTTCCTCTTTTAGTCCAATTTTTTGAAAAAAATGATATGTGCATAAATTAAGGGAAGAACCATTATCAATCACAACTCTCTTGATAAGAGTATCCCCAATTAATGCGGTGATATAAGGGGCATAATCTTATTACAAGCTTGAGGAAGAGATATCGATATCTGAGAATGTGAGATGATGTATCCTAAGAGAATTTACAATATTAGCCATATCACCAGGGAAAATATTTTGTGGAACAAATTTTTGTTTTAGAAAATTTAGCAAGGCTTCTTTGTGAGTAGGAGAAGTTTCCAAAAGTTCTAAGAGAGAAATATTTGCTGAAAAACTCATCTCCTATTGAGACCATTGGATCTATTGATTCTACAGCTGTTGTTCTGAAGTCACTACTATCATACCCACCATGTTACCATAAGGAGGTAGAACATTCTTATAAGATACTTGATTAATTACCTTCTAACCTTTCTTAGGTACATTATGATTAACTGTGAACCCTTATTGACCATTCAAAGACTGAAAAGTTTCTACATCAAGACATTCTGCATCAATCAAATATTGAACCACATTCTTCAACTTCTTACAAGAAATTTTCCAATGTCCTTATACTCAGTGGTATGCGCAATGTCACCCGACCTTATATCAATTAGCCATAGTATTTTGTTGCCTTATGGGAGGTAACTAAATCATATTAGCTTCCAAACGATACTGTGGAACTATTTTCATGGGTATGCCAAGTCTTGTGAAATTCCTTTGTGGAGGTTTTTGAAGTATTATATTTTGTAGAGTGTTAGCAATGCTATTAATAGGTCTACTATTTGTTACACCATCACCTACCACATGCTTATTCTTATATTGTGACTTATTAGATTTTTTTATTTCACTTTGAGCTATCCTATTTTTATAATAGTCTATTCCACTTTGTTTGCTAACTCAACTACTTTTTTTTTTAAATAAAGGGGTAAAAATTTATTGATAAAAAGTCTAGATTACAAAGTACATCTGAGCCCCCACCCAGGACTCAAATAAGCAACAAGACAGGCTAAATCACCAGACAAGGTCAACTCCCAAAGAAAACCAAAAAAAAAAACAAACCACATTAAGTCTGAACATCCTTATGGATCAACTCCCGTAGGTGTTGAGAATCCCCAGACGGGAGACTCTCCCAGTTATCAATACTCTGAGTATCCAATAGCTCAGAAGCCCTTTTGGCCAGGTAATCAGCAACCCCACTCCATTCCCTTGGAATGTGCACAAAGGATATAAATTCAAACTCTTCACTCATTCTGAGAATCTGAATGGTCACAGAGGCCAACTGCCAATTAACATCCTCCACTCTTTTGTTGTTTAAAATATTAACCAAAATTTGAGAGTCAGACTCACAAAGAATCTTGCGCCAGCCAAGAGAAAACCCCCTTTGCAAGGCCTCAAGTATCACCAGAGCTTCCATAAGATTGTTGGAGTGAACACCTTTATAAATGGAAAAGAAAAAACTGACCACGCCAGCAGAATCTCTCCCAACACCACCAATTCCAAAATGTCCAGGATTGCCCCTGGATGACCCATCAGTATTAATTTTTAAAACTCCTCTAGGGGGTAGTCTCCATCTACCCTCTCTCCTAACCTTCTTGCTAAGCTGAGGAATCCTACTAGGGCTAGAAGAATTCACACCAACCCCAAAAAAACCAAGGGCCTGTCGTACCTTCTCCTCCCTAGAGTCCAAATGAGGGTCCACATCACATTTACTATGGATAGTTTCTTGAACCATACACAGGATCCTTTGCCAGATCTGTTGAATAGCCAAATGACTTCCCTCAAAAATGCGTCGGTTTCGTTCGAGCCAAATCTGCCAGATGATGCAAGAAGGGCCCAAATTCCAAGCCACTTGGAGGAAGGGGGCCTTGGTTGGAGGTCTGCCCAGACTACTCCAAAACTCCACCAGGGAGAGCACATGAAAACAAGGATGGTTCCAGGCACTCCACCAACAGTGCCAAATGTCTCTGGAAAGGGAGCATTGGAAAAATAAATGAGAAGAGTCATCCTCATTCTTACCACAAAGGACACATAAAGAGGGACCCTAAAATCCCCTCTTCCTCAAGTTATCCCAAGTGAGGCATTTATTACGAGCTACCAGCCAGAGAAAAAAGTTACATTTCGGCCAAGCAAATCTATTCCACACCTTTTTCCACCATGTGACAGGGAGACTCCCAAACTTTTGCTTATCAAGAACTTGATAACCATAGGCTACAGAGTAGGTTCCCTTGGGATTAGGGTTCCAAGCCAGAATGTCTTTATCCCTCAATGAATAACAGTACATCCCTGCAAAAATAAGAGCAAGCACCTCTCTATCCTCGGCAAATCCCCCTTGGGGCAAAAATAAGATAAATGAAGGGGGGAGTCCCAACCTGGAATCTTAGAATGCGAGCAATCCTGGCTTGAATAAGAGGGGGGGTATTGAAGAAGAAAATAAAGGACTTGTCCTCATTAATCACCTGTCTAGAAGCACCAAGATATATGTCAAGAGACTGTCTAATGTTTCCAGCTTCCTTGATAGTGGCAACTCCCAACAAAGCAGTATCATCAACAAATTGAAGGTGGGAAAGAGGTGGCAAATTGTTATCCCACTTCCACCCCTGACTGAGACCATGCCTGACCTGAGACTTGAGTAATCTGCCCAACCATTCTACCATAATGATAAACAAATAAGGAGATAGAGGATCTCCTTGCCTCAATCCCCTTGAGGCCTCAAACAGCTCCGTTGTCTCGTTATTAACAAGAACAGAGAATGAGGAAGAAGAAATACAGCTCATCACCCATCTAATCCATTCCTCCTCAAAGCCAAAAGCAACAAGAACTTTTTGAAGAAATGACCATCTAACTCTATCATAGGCTTTTGCCATGTCCAACTTAATGAACATAGTTTTCTCCTTAGAAGTTTCCATTGAGTGAATAGCTTCTGTAGCAATAACAACCCCATCCATGATTTGTCGGCCAGCAAAAAACCCACCTTGCTCCTCAGAGATGATTTTGCTCAACCATATCTTCAACCTCTCAGCCATAATTTTTGCGATGATCTTATATACAACATTATAGAGAGCAATAGGCCTGAACATATCCAGGGAATTTGCTCCCTCTTTCTTGGGAATAAGCACCACAAAGGTAGCATTTAGGGCCCTTAGCATCTGTTTGTTCTTTTGGGACTCACGGACCACTTCCAAAAGGTCAAATTTGATTAACTCCCAAAACTCTTGATAAAACTCAATCGGGAATCCATCCGGACCCGGGGCTTTCCCCTTTTTCATCTTGAATACAACACTTTTCAGCTCCTCAAGGGAAATTGGATCCATCAAGTGCTCATTCATCTCTCTAGAAACAATCGAGGGAATACAGTTTAGAATAAGTTTTTCTTCCTCATCATCTGAGAGGGCATCCTCCTTGAAGAGAGAGGAAAAATACCTCTTAGTCTCTTCTAAAATATCCCTGAAAGAAGAAAGCAGGGCACCCTGAGAATTAACAAGAGAGGTAATCAGGTTACCATTACGACGAGCCTTAACAGAGTTATAAAATAAGGTTGTGTTCCTATCCCCTTCCTGAAGCCAATCTACTCGAGCTTTTTGTTTCCAAAAAATTTCTTCCCTCAGTTCCCATTCAGCAAGGTCTTTTATAGCCTTAGATTCCTCAATAAGAAGCTCCTCTGTGAGTCCCTGATCTCTAATCTTTCTTGAGGCTTCTTCCACCCTCCTAAGAGCTGCCAGCTTAGCCAAGGAAAGGTTCCCAAAATTTATTCTATTCCATCTCTTCAATTTATGCTTAACAAATTGAAGTCGCTTCATAAAGGAGTACATAGCGGTGCCATGAGGAGGTTTGCCATTAGTCCACCAGCCTCACATGAAATCATGAAGCTTAGGATCTCGCAGCCACATAAGTTGAAACTTAAATGAGGGATTCTTTTTTAGCCCTAACTCCAGAGCAGAGAGTTTGATAGGCCAATGATCAGATCCTCTACCCTCCAGAATCACAGAACTAGCGCTTCTATTATTGCCAATCCAAAAACTAGAGATCAAAAACCTATCCAGTCTCTCTGAAATGGAATATTCCCCACATCTTCTATTATGCCAGGTAAATATCCCATTATCCGGCTTGATGTCAACCAAGTTCAAGGCCCGGATATGAGCATTGAAGACAGAAGAAAAAGGCTCAAGACGATCAATCCCACCACGTTTTTCCTCTAGACAAGTGATAGAATTGAAGTCTCCAGCCAAAATCCATGGGTACAGGGGAGCCAAACTTCTCACAAAGCCAATGTGCTCCCATAAATTCACTTTACCATTGTAATCAATAGGAGCATACACGTTTGTAAGTAGGATGGTCTCACTAGATTCATTATCATGCCCGATCATCGAAATAGACCACCTGCTGGAAATCCAGGTAAGAGGAGAGATCTTAACTGGATCCCATAAACAAGCAAGGCCACCAGCATATCCACATTCACCAATACACTGACATTGCCCCTTTCTCCACAACTTGGGAGCAATGTTGAACAAACTATCAATAGCTAATTTAGTCTCCTGAATAAAAACCACATCCGGAGAATGAACACGAATCAAATCACGAACAACTTTTTTTCCGGGGATGTTGTTCAACCCCCTTACATTCCATGAAAGTATAATCATTTTTGGGGGTTATAAAAATGGGAGTCCAATGTTCTCACCAAACCTGACTCTACCAAAGTCTCCCCCATTAACTTAATTTTATCCTAGTCTTTCTTCCGACCCACCTTCATATTCTTATCTGAAGCATTTTTTTAAATTATTTTATGCTACAATCCTAGCACCGTAGGAGTTTTACAGTCCATGGATGACTGCATCAGTGCCTGGGTAGGAGAGGGCATATCTAAATCTGTGCCATTTTCTAAGATAACTTCACTTCTAGGGCTAGGGCCAACCATATCACCTATACTCGAAACCAAAGCCCTCTGTTCTTCATTTAAACCCCCTATATCTGGTTCCCTTGGTTCTACCTCATGAAGAGACAACTGATTTGGTCCTGTTATATCTATAACAGGTAGCGATGTTTCAGGTATCTCCACGCACTGATCAAGATTCTCTAGAATTTCAAAATGGTTGAGCCGAGCATCCGATTGGTTATCATTAATGTCTCTTTTTGCCTTTCTTCCTTTGTTTCGAGGTTTTACCGTAACAAAGCCTTCCTTATCCTGATCCCCCTCCTTTATCGAGGCTTTTCCTTTATCCATATTTTGTACAACTCGAGAGGGCCCGAGATTTGAAGCCACAGGCAGGACAAACTTAGGGCATTTTCTTTGTAAGTGGCCATATTCATGGCATATCCGACAATGAAATGGAAGAGCTTCATAGTCAAGTTTTTGAACCCATTTGGTTGATCCGAACTGTATTTCAATAGAATCTGGAATAGGATTGTTTAAATCAATTTCAACACAGATACGGGCAACAGAGATTACCTTTTTATCCAGCGTCTGTCGTGACGGCCCAATCGGCTTCCCAAGTAGAAGGGCAATCATATGCAAGATGTCATTTCTCCAAAATTCCAATGGGAGCCACGAAAGCCGAACCCACACCGAAACCCGTGACGGTCGCTCCTCTAATGGGTTGAAACCCACATGCCAGGGTTTAAGAAAGAGTCCCGCTTGGTTACAGAAATAGGGACCTCCTTCAAATGCTTTGTTATGATCTGCAAGACAAGAAAAAACCACCATAAAATAGCTGTTTGCACTCAACATCACCTCCACATCACCTTCAGGGTTCCAAGTCTTCCTAACCCAAGCCTCCACAAAGGGAAGAGAAATTCGGATGCCCATAAATTTACCAATAAGCGCATGTTTGGTTAAATACTCCACATCTTCTGCCACCGAGTCTGGTTGAACCACTAGAACCGGCCTGGCTTCACATCGTTCCAAACATCCATTGTTCTTTAACAAGCGATTCCTGGCATGCAATGGGAAATCCTATTCCTTCCAATCATTTTTAAAAGAAATACCAGCCCTAGCATGCATGCTCTGTGACGGACCTGATGCCATCACTACATTCCTCCAGTTGTTCATACCTCCTCCAGAAACTGCTGCCATCCCCGCAGAGCCCACCAGATAGGTCTCAAAAAAATTCCAGCAAAGCAACTTTCCTCATCAAACCCTAGCAGAGCTCAAAAAATATGATCTCATAACTTTGTAGTATTATTACCGTATCTTCTAACTCAACTACTTGTTCAAAGGATGTGATAGTAATTATTTCTAGTGCATAGGAAAACTATTATTATAAATTTTTAATAAGTATTTCAAGCATATCTTGAGGAGGTAAAGTATATCTTAAGCATCCAACTAGATTTCTCCAATGAGACAAAAAAGTTTGAAAAACTCTCTTCTTTACCTTGTTTCAAATTATAAACATATTTCATGGTCACATTCTTCTCAACATAAGCACTAAACTATTGAACAAATAATTACGATGTTTCTTCAAAATTCCTCAAGGAATAATTAGGTAATCGATAGTACCACTCTAATGCCATGCCACAAAGACTTTTATGAAATATTTTAGTAACAACATGTTATCATATATGAGATCATGGCATGTTGTTCTAAATATTCTTAAATGCTCTATTGAATCTTTGGTTCTCTTATATAGGCAATACTAGCATAGAAAAGTGCTTAGGATAAGGTCTTACAACAACAATGGGTCCAATGGTTGATTGTAAATCTCTTTATAAATATAAGTGAAACTAGCAGGCTGAATCATATCCACTTTTGAAACTAACTTTTTACCATATTTGTCAAGTTTTGCAACTTTGGATCATCTCCATGCAATACCCCTAGATTATCTAAGGGAGGTTGTTGAAGGGATACTTGACCCAAGTTGGAAGTATTGATACTGTTGTGATATGTGGCATATTGCTATAGAGGATAAATAATATTGGTGGAACAGAAGCACAATTATTGAGATAAGTGAATTAAGGAGTAAATTAAATATAATTTTTAGTGACACTACTAGTTGGAGGATCTTGTATATTTCCTCCAACATTGGTGGTTATAGTAGTAGCATAAGTTGGATGATGGATAAACTTACCATTATTCAAATATTCACTCAAGGAGTTATTATGAACATCTTAAGGGGGGAAATTTTGATACTAATATGTTCTAACATCCTCGAGTAGGGCTTATTCCTCCATATCTTCATCCAAGGCATACTTATGATGCTTGTAAAATCTCCACATATATCCAAAAGATTTAAAGGTAAGGTTCTCATTGGGTTTGCTAACAGGATCAAGTCTATTATCAATCTCTTCATTTTTATCTTCCTCAATATTATGATTTTCTCTATCATTCTGGTTAATCTCTTGGAAAATATTATCAAACCTGAAAAGCCTTCATCCATTCCCAAGTTTAAAATCCATTAGGAAAGGAAATAAGTTCAAATTGGAAAGGAAGGATACCAACGACCAATGAAAATAAGCAAAATATTTTAAGACAATTATTAAAAATTTCTTGATCTAAACAAATAGAATTAGTGATCTTTTTTAGAGTTTTAAAAGAAAAGGGGGTGTTCACATCAGGTTCACCAAAATTTTAGAGGGGGAAAACTACCCTAACTTCTACGATTCTCAATTGGATCCACAAAAGAAAGCCAAGGTGATTGTGGGGGTATGTTGTTCTCTACACCTTAGTGTAAAAAAGGGGGGAAGGGTTCACTAATAATAGTTTAAGGACTCACTCCAAGTCCAAGGTTTAATAATGTTTGATGTATTCATTTTCAAGAATACCACCTATGTTTGGCATTTCTAGATCTAAAATATAAAAGATAAAGGACAATGAAAAATACAGATTGTAAGAAAATAAAAGCTAACCCTAGAATGACTCTTTTTTTGAATTATTTTCTGATCCTAGGGTTGTAAAATAAAATCCTTTGAGCAAGGGTGCAAAAGAAGATGCACAAGCAATATTAAACCCTAGATGCATACTATATGTTGTTTTCCTTTCAAATGCCTACAAATCAATTAAATGTATTATTTTTAAATTAGATCTAGGGTTTATGATAGAAATAGAAATCACACAAAAAATAACCTAAAGAATTATTAGGGAACTTATCTTATCCAATGGTTGGTCCAAGCTTTTTTCTTTTATCCAACGATATCCAACAATTCTTATTCTTGCAAAATAACTTGGAAAACACTTGAAAAACGTGATTAGCATTAGAGGGCCTACTTAGGACATTATATAGCAATGCTTGGATGTGCATCAGTCAAGCCCCCTAGGTCATTTTATCTGACCTTTGAAAATAGAAGTGAAAGTTGACCTTTCAAATTTGAACATGCACAATGAAATGCAAAAAAATAGACTGATAAAATAGAGCACAAGATGCACTAATAAGGCTTAAATGCAAGATATAACACAAATCAAGGGTTTGTAGGTAGCATATTTCCCCCAAACATGGTATGTGTGAAATCACAGCCCACATAGAGCGACCATGATTTCATAGACCAACGAAATCATGCCTCAAAATCATCGGGCATGATTTTGAAGAAGCGAAGAGAAAACTCAGAAAATATGAAATTGATAGAATTGCAATTAAAAAATTAAATGTAGATGTAGATAAGAAAAATCACCTGGTAGATAGAAAAAAGTAGGCATAAAGGTTAAAACCTCCAAATATTTTATCTCTCTCCTTATGGCTTCAAAACTTGTCCACTAAATATCTATGACACACAATCCAATGTAGCAGAAAATAGAGCTTCAAAAATTTATATTTCACCCTTGAACAATGGACATTTATTAACTTGTGAATTAGCTTGCTTGCAACATAATAAAACATATCACTTAGAAAACTTGCATAGAACCCACTTGATAACTTCTAAAAAATTGCTTGGGAATCACTTCTTGGAGAAAAGAAGACTTCAAACCCACATTTTATAGTGTATTTGAAAGATGAATGGGCAGGAAAAACCAAGAAAAGTCGATGTAAAAAGATATCAATTTTGAAAATTAAGGTTTTATTAAGAGAAAACCTAATAAATGTGAAATTGTTCCCCATAAGGGCTGACCATGATTTTGCAATAGCTAGAAAACCTTAGGAATGTGAAATCATGCCCCTTAGATGTGGACTTTGATTTCATAAGAACCAAAGCCCCATGTAGTTTTAATGCACTTTGAAGGACCAAATGAAGTTAGAATAGGATCTATCATATATAGTTGGAAAGATCTTTCTGAGTACAATCCAAAGACATAAGATTTGAAGAGAAAAAAGAAAACTTAGTAGGGGAAAGTTTGGGTCAAATATGACCCTTATTTTCCTAGAATAAAACAAAGTCTCTAGGGAAAATTACTCACCTTAGTGGGTTGATTTTCCATATCTAAAAGTACCACAACAACCGACCCATAATTGATTTTGTTAACTACATAGTTGTAGAACACACAATCACAAGCATTTTAGCTATTGCATTCCTGCAACTCCTTCCAAATTTGTGAGTACCTAGCTATTGCATTCCTACAACTCCTCCCAAGATTAGGTTAACTCTTTGACATAAGGGTCCTTAAAAAATATATAGTTCAAAGTAGAAGAATCCCTTCCAATATTAATGCTTAAACAATAATTAACATATCTCTCTCTTTTAATTTAGCAAATAAAGTGCTATAAAAAGAAAAATGTATGGTTACAACACAAAGCTAAATATAAAATGAAATAGCTCATACTTAATCACATTAGGCTATTGCAAAAGAAGCATCTAGCTAGATTTTAAAGCAAAAGTAAAGACATCATAATATTAACTTGGAAGCAGAAAGAAGAAGACAAGAGAAGAATTATTGAATAAGTTCAAGAAGTGGCCATTGGAGAAATTTTGAAGAAATCTCAAAGTAGAATATTGCAAGCAGGAAAAGCTCATAAAAAGAATAATTTGGGACAATTGTTGCCATCTAACAACAAGCCCAAAAGGACGAAGAGTTTGGCAAGAATTTTGCCAAATTTTGGAAAGGATTTTTGAAGATCTCAAGACATTTAGATTCTTGAGGAAGAGGCTAGCAAATAGGCCCAATTTGAGGTTAGAATTTGACAAGAATATTGAAGGAGAAATAATATAGAAGATGCCACCATATTTGAAAGTTTTGAAGATAGCCATAAGGAATTTGAAGGCTAATTTGTAAAGGATAATATTGCTAATTTTTGTAGTAGAATTTTAAGAGTCATAGGATAGCAAATTGCAGGTAACATAGTGTTTCAAATCAAAGAAGAATTGGATAGATTTTGAAGTTCCCCTGAATATCCAATTGAAGGAAGGCTTGATAGTAAAATAAGGCAGAAATTTGGAGTAATTGAATGTTTTTTTTGGACAAGATAAAGGAGGAGCAGTCAGAATATTTGAGGCAGCAATTTCAGAGATTTGGGTTGTGAAATTAGACAACATTAGAAGGAGAAAAGAGAGCTGCATTTTGGATATTTTCAATGCAGAATTGAGAGTATTCTTGGACAGCATAGAAGCTGATTTTTGAGAAGCATTGAAAGATGAAAATTAAAGGACTTTTTGACAAAAAACTAAAGGAGGATTCAGATATTTTGGATAGCATTTGAAGCTTTTTGGAAAGCAAGATTGCACAACAATTTGAAGGAGTAATAGAGGTGCATATTGGAGTATTTTTGGGAAGATTTGGAAGTGTTTTTGGATAGAAAGAATAAAAAATTTGTAGTTGTAAATTTAAGAGTTCAATAGAACAAATTTGGAGAAGAATTAAAGAGTTTTTAGAGAAGCAAGATAAAAGAAAAAAGAGCTGTAAATTTTACAAATTCAGGGCAGAAAAAAGGTGAATCAAATCACCAAGAATATTAGCTACAAAAGGAGGCCAAAAGGTATGCAATATTGGTGCTACAAAATTTTATTATTCAAGCATTAAATCCAATCTACTTTAAGTTTTTTAAGAGCACCATATTAGAGCTATTAAATTCAGAAAAAAAAGAGTCTTCAAGCTAATGAAGGATGTAGTATTATTTTCTAAATAAAGGCTGAATAAGTGCTCAAAAACAACATGATAAAATTGTCTAAATTCACCAAGTAAGGCACTAAATATTAAATAAGATATCATTTACACCGGATTAAAATCTGTAGCAAAAAGGAGAAGTTAGATATAGTATAACGATAGAGCCAAAGTAAGGATAAAATTGCAAGATTTTTGGAAGATAAATAAATAAAAAGAAAACATTTTTTCCAAGTTAAGAAGATTGGATATCTGGCTAAACAACATTGAGGAACTATCGATCAAAGTGGTGAAAGAGTCATCAAGGAAGAGTTGTTGTAACTACCACTAAAGGACGATCCACCACCATAGAAGAGGAGCAACCATCGATGAAGAAGAGTCACCACTGAGCATTGGAAATGAAGAGGTACCATCAAGCATTTAAGAAAAAGAAATATCAAGTGTTCTACAAATGTTGAAGAGTTACAAAAAAGAAAGACAAATGAAATATGTTGGAAGAGCGAAGATTTAGAAGTTACATTGTGCCAATTAATTATTGGTAAGGTGGGAACATTTTACTACCACCTAAGTGTTAAAGAAGAGAAAGCAAGTTCGAGTGCCAAATAGAGCTAAAACATTAAAAAAATCAAATGCATACTTTAAGAGGAGTATAGCTACCATTTGTCATTTCAGTTGAGAACTTGAAGAGCTTGGGAGACATAAGCAATATTATTACTAAGGTAAATATTAAATAATCTATTATTCTTGAAGTTAATTGAAAGAATGGAGGTATAAGGTAACAAATTGATGAGTTACCATATTAAAAATCTTATTGAATGATTTGAAAGACTTTTGGAGTAAAGAAAATTTAATTTGAAAGCTTTTGAAATTATTTTATTCAAGCATAGAAATATTTGCAAATAATTTGACTTGGAGGAACAAGGATTTCTACATCAAAATAGGAATATTGAATTTACAAATGTCTTTGTTTTCTAAATTTATAATTAGGGAGTTATAAGGAATTCAACACCAACTTAGGTTCTTGAAATTTAGAAATATTACTATTGAAAATTGAAAGATATAAGAAACACAACATAGAGTTGTTGAAAAGTTGGAAAATTACATTGGTATTAGTCTCTTGCTCAAATTAAAAGTTGTAAAATTACATTGGTATTAGTCTCTTGCTCAAATTAACAAGACATAAGGAATCCAACTAAAATTTCTTGAAAAATAGAGAATCTTATCAAAAATTGAAATTACATCAAAATTGGCTTTAGCTTTCCACTCATAATTAGGGAGACAAAAGGGATTCAACTCAAAGGAAAACATAGAAAGATAAGTATTTATCAAAGATTTATTATATTCAAAATACTATGAAGTTAAAAGAAAATCTACCTAGAGATTTAACTATTGTTTAATTATTATTAAAACAATATGAAATACAATATATACTACAATATTTGAAGAATTGAAAGTTAGAATTTGATCATATACTTAAATCCAACTTAAAATTTAGAAGTTGAAGAGTTAGGGAGACATAAGGAATACAACAACAACATTATTATTTTGAAGATAATAATGGTTAAGTTAGAAAGAGGAACATATCATCACAAGATACAATATGAAAGTATTCAAGATCAAAATTCATACAATATTCCATATCAAAAATGTAAAATTAATTCAAGCACAAATAATTCTTCAAGTTAAAATGGAAAAGATATTTGGTTTATTGATTTTGATGCAAGTCATCACATAATAGGAAATTTACAATGGTTTGATTACCTTGAAGTCACTAACAATCTTAGGTTGAAAATTGCAAATGGAAAAACCTATCTTATACATGGATATGGGTGTGTAACACCTAGTACATAATTTTTAAATCTTCAATTACATGATGTAATGTATATTCTTGGATTAACATCAAATCTTATTTCAGTAGCCAAATTGGTATAGAGAAAAAGGATGGTTGACTTTAGATATATAAATGGAGTCAATAAGTGTCTCATTATAAATCAAAATGAGATAGAAGCTACAAGATCAATACATAATGATATAGATGTTCTAGACTCAATTAGAATTTCATAAGATATTGTTGTAGTTTAAAACAACACTAATAAATATTTTGAGAAACAAATTGTAGGAAATGAAAAATCTATTTATCATAAAAGTCAATGAGGAAAACAAAGACTCAAAATGAGAAATATGAGAGGACAAAAATACTTTGTATTACATAGCCATCTATAGATTAAAGAAGAAGAACATGAACCTGATCAAGTTGAAGAACATATGAAAGACAAAGATCCATATTGAATACTAAAGTCTCCAAAACCAAATAATGTAATATAGGGGGTGTTGGAATATATTACATAATTTGGTACATGCTAATGTACCACCTTTATTACATATTTAGATTACGAGTTTCTCTTAGATTAGGGTGTGAGTATTTAGTTTATGTAATGTAATAAATGCAAAAGTATTATTATATTGTGCAATTATGTAAATGTGCATGTTAGTCCATGTGCACGAGTCCATAGAATAGGAATATGAAGAATCATAGGAATATGGAAGCCCAAGAGTCACATACCATTATATATTTGCCTTCGTGTGTGAGAGAGAAACAATTTTAGAGAGCACAACGTAGATGAGTAGTATATGATATGGTATATGCAATGTAGATCATGTATGAAGGAGAGTTTGAGATCTCCATTATATATCAATATACTATTTTTGTGAGATTTTGTTAATGGCAATTTTATAAGTAGTTTCAAAAGTTTCTGATGATTTTTGCATGCTTAGTATATTACCATTATCTTATATTTCATAAAAATCTAACATAGTTTAGTGTTTGTATTCTTATATCTTTTTTCTGTAGTTTAGGTTTTTTAAATTCATCCCTTGGGTGGCAATTTCATAAGACTCTTTCATGCAATGAAACTATGCCAAAATTATTCTAACATTGTAATCATCCTATCACTCCCTTGCCAATATTATGCTAAAATTTTAGTACAACCTTGTAAGCATGTAGTTCTCATCCTCCTTGAAAATTTCCTTCATGCCTTTGATCGATAATTTTATAAAGTAATTGAGTTCTCAAGAAAGTGATAAAGCATTCAAAGCTAGCATCATATATTCAAGAATTTTGTGGGCCTTCAACAAGAACTGAAGGGAAAACAACCTACTATCCTGGGTTGTATCCTTACCCTTTCTCCTTGCTTATTTGGCTCTTCTTCTATCTTGTATATTTCAACCTTTTGTTAATTCCTTTAATCTTATGATTATCTTGTTGATATTCAATATTTGATTATTTTATCTAAGTTTTGATCTTGTTTATCTTGCTTAATCTTGTATTTCATGCTTGTAATTAAATAGGCTTCTTATCTTGGTATCTAATATTATCATTAAGTAACCATATCTATTTTATTTTGTTACACAACAAAGACCCTACCTTCTATGTCATACACCTTCATATTTATCATATTTATATTAAGTTATATTACACTAATGTTATTTTTTTGTTCATAGAGTTGGAAGAACTACTAGATTATAGGTCATTAGTGCTTATGCTCTCTATTTTACACAAAGAAAAAGTGCAAGCATCAGAAGAACCACCTATGTTTCTACCATCCTAACATTTATTTTAGTATTTTATCATTTTTTGGTATAATTTTATTTTACCTAAATAGAGGTTTGTTCATCATGTCAAGGAAGATAAATATCTTTAACCTAATTAGATAGACCCCTTTGCACTAACCTTGATCTATTTATATGTATTTTAAAGGTATTAGTAGTAGTAATAGTTGTTTACAATAACATGGATGGCACTATTTTGAGTAGGCAATGCTTCTACATCTATGGAAAAATTAGGTTTTTGTGGTCCCTATCTCTATCATTTTAATCTTTGTTTTTTGTATGTATAGTTTAGTTTATACTTTTTGCTTTCCATTAAATTTGATAAAAGAAAATATCGAACCTAGTCGAATATTTATAAGGGACTTATCGCACCCAGCCCTGCTCGCACCAACATTATCAATTGGATTTTTGGTACCCAATTCAACTTTTTGGTAGGGTGGAGATTTGAACCTGGGACCTCCCTTGGAGGATTGCCCTCTCCTCTCCAACTCACCTACAACACCTGGGTATTATTCATGGGATTTTTATTTTACATATTTTTTTATTGGATTCAAATTAGATAAAGGTTAGGCTTCACAAAGTAGGATCTTAAAAAGAACCCAATTTTCTTTGAAAACATAGATATTTGTAAATCTACATATCAAACTATTCATCAAGTCTTTCACACCCCTTGTCCTCTAATCTCTTTGAAGTGAGAAGTTTAAAGGGAGAAATTCATTGGATCTCCTTCACCTTGTTATGAACCTCTATTTTCATAAACAAAAATCATTCACCAATATGTAGAAATATACAATAAATTAACCACATTAATAAATCCATATAAGACAAGATGTGAAAATACACTTGAGGTAGGGTAAAACTAAGAATAATAATTAAGGAAGGAATCAATCCACAAGATCTTCAATCCATGAGCCAAGAATTCTACAAATAATACTTCATATGACTTGCTTTTACAATTGGTGGTACATCTCTCTTATACAAGAATTCGAATGTTCACCTTCCATGAGTATGGCATTATGCTATATATTAATATAATTTTATGTGTTCCATGCTATAATACCCATATACAATATTATTTTTACATATTTGTATCTTTAGATATCTAATATTCCACCTCTTTACAAAAATGTTTCATTCCTTAAACATAGGAGAAAACTAAATAATATGATTTTCTAAGAGATGCTAATAATTGATACCAATATTGATTATCCCTCCATCCAAGTGAAATATTTATTGGTGGTAAATGATGCAAAATTTCCCTTGTGCTATTTGACTACCCATATAGTTTCCTCCTATGGCTCCATGTATGTCCATTGTAGTCCTTCAGTTTCTATATGCCCAATTTACATGAATAAAACCTCTTATGATGGTGGGATGGTGATATGCTACAACCTTAACCTATTGTTATCCTTTCTTCGACTCGTCAAATTTTTGCTCCTCTATTTTAGCTTCCTTTGCATGTTGTTCTTCTAGATATTTCTTGGACTTTGTGGTTGCTTCTTCCTTGATTTAGTCTATGGCCTCCTCCTTAGACTCTAATTTAGGTTCTTTTTCTTGTTATTTGATTTGTTCTCCTATTTTTTCTTGATTTCCCTGTGATCCTTGCTATATAAGCTGAGAAATAACTTGTAAAGTTATCTTTTTTTTTTGATAGCATAATTTTATAAAACATAACACATTTATATTAATAGTATCCAAAGAATGTAACCAAAGATAACACATAATAATACCCATTTTACTCATATTAATTGCATAAAAGTCTAAATATTAAATATATTTATCCATAGTGATATTCAAATCTTCAAAAAATAGAAAATTATTACCCTCAAGCTTTGTGTCTTTAATTTTTTTATTTGCACTCAAAACCTTTTAGCCAAGGCAACATTAATGGCATTGTATCTATTGCTAGGGTTTATGGAGACAACAACTGTTTACTTTTAAATACAACCATAAACCTATAAAATGGGATAATACACTTCTTCTTGATCAATGCTTGGCTTATATAACAACAAAAACATGTTTTATTCTGCTATTTATTATTATCCTTTTCCTCCAATCCCTATTCAATTTCAAGTTCTTCCTATGTGTGTGAAAATTTAATTTCAATTTCTTCCTATGTGTGTGACCAATTATGGGCATGAGCAAAGTTTATATACCAAGATAAAGCTTCCCCTTGTAAACAAAAAGAAAGCTTACATCTCCATAACCATTCAAGAAAATTTAAAGATTTAAAAATTTTCCACCATTCCTTAGCATCAATATCATATTTTCTAAAGAATTTTGACAACTCCATGACCTCAACCCAAAATAAATTTTTTTCCAAAGCATTAGGGTTTCTCATGTATTATTTTCCTTAGAAAATTAAATCTACAAATTCTATTTTAAAAAAATCAATTGGTAACTTATTTGCTTATATAGATTGAGATATATGAATTGTTTTCTCTTTGAAGGAATTTTCTATACAACCAAAAACATCTGTATCCAAACTTCACACAACCATAACTTCCTCAATAATTATTAGAATTTAACAAGTGATCAATCTTTTTTGTAGCATTCAAAAATATCTACACAATGGTGCAAGAATCCAAAAGGAAAGACTCATAGAAATAGTACTTGCTATGAATTGCTTTTATAATTAAGGGTACATCTATGTTATACAAGAATATGATGCTTCACCTTGCTTGAGTTATATGGTCACCCATGTGGTGATCAACCTTCCATGAGTTACAAAGTGCATAATATTATAAATGACACTATGTTTTATATTATTATTATTATTATTATATGTATGATCAATGCCATAATTCCCATACACAATATTATTTTCCCATATTACTAGCCCTAAGTATGTAACAATGATCTTCTCCCCTTCTCATAATAACAAATGGTCCCTCCATATATCATTTCTAGTTTGTTGTTGCAACAAATGGTCCCTTCCAATCTCATCTCCAATTTATTGATGATACTTTTCTTTTGGGTCATCCTTTAGTTTGTGAGGCCATGGATTCTAAATAATTATTATCATGCCATGAGAAGGTTGTTAGATAATTGGTTAATAATACAAAATCTAGGATATTTTTCACTAAAACTATAGTTTGTTAGGGCTTAAATAGGAATGTCCCTATCAACGTATTTAGTTGTTTCTTTATCTCATAAAGGAAAGAAGGAGGATCTTTGGGATTCAATTTTGAAAAGAATAAAATTTAGTTTAACAAGATAGAAAAGTAGGTTCTTAACCACCATTGGAATGCTACAACTCATAAAGTTTATATTATAATCCATCCTCATATATGATTATGATGTCACTTCCAAGATTGCTAGTAGGTATAACATTTGAATTTGATAAAATTTAAAGATGTTTTCTTTTTAAAGGATATGAGGGGAAAGCTTGGCTTTCTACTTTGTCAATGGGGTATATTTTTCAAAGGAAGAAAATATAAAGGGACATCTTTGAATGAGTTGACACTTATGAATTTGGCCTTAGGAGAAAAAATTGACTACAAATTATTCAAATTTCAAGGAAAGAGTTGGGTAAAAACATTATATTGAAAATATATAGGTTCTTTTGACGTAATAAAATTATTCATGAAATGAACCTTACCTAAAGAATCACCAATTTGGAATTTCATACCGATCAATAAACACATTATATGGCTAATTAGGGAGGGAGATTCTACATTTTTTGTATGAATATCGGTTAAAGTATTATTTTTTATTCAAAATGGAAACCGTTGTCTTGAACATGTTTAGCTTATAAAGTTCAAAATTTCAAAAATTATATTAATGTGAGCAACAATTCAAGATCATAGATCTCTATTAGTAATCCAAACGTAGGAAAAGAAGCTAAAAAAAATAGTAGATGAGTTTTGAAAGATGATCAAGTGTTTTATTTTCCTATTTTTACACAAGAGGAATCCTTGATTTGGAATCTATCAAAATAAGGTGGATACTTGCTCATGTTGGGATATGAGGATTTAGAGATCAAAGTTTTTTGCTTCTGATTATTTCACTTGGAAAATATTTGTTCATTTTCCTTAAGGACTCAACATTCCCTTGGTTATTAGTACAAAGAAATATTCTCAGAGAAAATAGTCTACAATTAAGAGGATATCTCAGAGGAAATATCAAACCATTTACATCTTCATTATCCTTTTACTTATAGAATTTGATGTTGCTTTTTCAAATATATGAGAATATATTGGGTAGCTCCATCAACATTGAAAGAGTTAATAAAATGCTAGATTAATTATTTTAAAGCTAAATTATTATGTATTCTATAAAGGATTTATCCTCAAAACAATTGTTGGGATATATGTCTTGAAAGGAATAAAATAATTTTTAAAAATGAATCTCAAAATCATCCTTAGGTTTGGAACCATATTATTGCCTCTCTTGTAGAATATTTTTAGATATGGTCCCCATCATGAAAAGCCTCAAGTGCAAGAAAAGAGGTACTAGCCTCTTGGTTATAAGATTTGAATATATATTTATGAAAAGGTCATTTATGAAAATGGATATAATGCAAAGGCCTTGCTTCTATCTTTGGTAAAATAGAAAAGTCTAGAAATTTTGTTTATCAAAAATATTTCTCATAGTGCTTCCAAAGGAAATCTAGGACAAGCTAGTGGAAGTGGTGTTTTTCAAAAAAATGAAGGGAAACTTCTCACTTGCTCAGAATCATAAGGAGCTTCAATTGAAAAGTATGCAAATTCTAAGGTACTCCTTATAGGATCAAAATTACAATTGAAAAGGATGTAAATATACTTCAATTGAGGGGTATTTGCAAATTACAACATTGCAATCAATAAAGATAGATGTGGGGATTGGAATAAAAATAATATTATTGTTGATGTTTATCCACTGTTGTTGGAGTAAAAATTTGGAACTTTGAACATATCTATAGTTTAAAAAATCAGGTAGCAAATATTTTAGCTAATTGTGGTTTATATATTTATCTTGATAAAATTTAAAATTTAAAAGACATTTAGTTAAGTGAGATTTTACAAGGAGTTGATTGTAGAAACTTGGTAATTTGAGGAAATTGAAAAATATCTTTGATTTAAAAAGGTAAGCTAAATATGGTTTAATTGATCTTACAATAAATGTAATAATTTGTTATTTTGATGACAGTAGCACCAAAATAAGCTACATATAACATATTAAAAAAATAATTAGATGGTTGATTTCAAAATTTTAATTTAAAAATAATAATTTTTTAAATTTTAATCCTATTTATAGAAACCCTTTCTTAACAATGTTTGTATACAAGACAACACAAAGAAGATAATTATTAAAAACTTTGGATTTTTACTTAATCCTTAATATGTTACTTACCAATCTATGTATCTCCCCCAACCAATTGCTCAAAAGTATAAATACTATGGTGAAGCAAATGGTTGTACTACTCTATGACATCTCCCCCCAATATCTAAGGAAATGTTGGAAGCATTAGAGCATCATTACTTTGGATTCTAAAACATGAATCAATAAAATGTGCTCACATGTTCTCTAGAGTCCTCAATCTCTTTAAATTTATATAAATTTTGGTAGTGTAAAGTCTGTTGGATATGGTGGTGATTGTAGTAGAGAATTTTGTTGAGTACATGCATGATTTATATTAGGAGGTAAAAGGAAACTTAATACAAAAAAGAAGGTAGCCTTCAGAGGAGAGAAAAATAATTTAAAGTTGGAGATGTCCTTTGCTCTTACTGGAATCATCAAGTGAATTTTTTGTATGCTTTGATAAGCAAATAAGCTAAAACCTTCATCAAAATATCAACCTAATGCATGCAATGGTCCCAATGGTCATGTCATTAAACTATTGTAATCTCATAGTATCATAGTCATCCATTACAAAGGCCAACACTTCTCCAACAAAATGCCTTTGCAAACTTGTAAGTAGGAAGAGAAGAAAAATCTTCTATTTATAAGCTAAGGGATCATGACTGAAATGAGCTAAGTGTCTGTCCTAAAATTTCTCACTTACCAAAAAAAATTAAAAAATTAAAAACAATAACCCTATGTAATTTTAAGAAAATAAAAAAAACAACCAATATTTTAAAAATTATATTCTTATTTAAAAATATATATTTTTAAATTACTAAATAATCATTTTAGTTGTATAATTAAATTGAATTTACCACTACTAAAAAGAAATTATCTTTAAAAGCATTATCTCTATATCATAATGCATTGCCATAATCTTATATGAATGATGGAGAAGCATGGATTTTCATTCCTATGAAAGTTGAATGAATGGCAATATTAGGAAATTCTATAAACTCACACATTTATATTGAATATAAAACCATACATAATTTTTTATTTTATTTAGGCAGTATTAATATTGGATCTTTCTCATACATACGATTATAATGATAACTTATTTGATTCAAATCCCACCCACAAAAAAAAAAACATGACTTGTCCTCTACATATCGCCATTTACCCACTCTAACATATGCCAACCTGCATTCAATCACGCCATTATTTACAGGCTTTGTGGCCCTAGACACTCCCACTCTACCCAGTTTCTCGTAGATTCCCACTTACGCACGCACACCTGAGGTATAACATGAAGAGTCTGACCAGGCATGAGATTCATACATGTCGCCTCATATTCCATATCATGGGTCACAGCCAATATCTCATCACCTTCTTTATAAACCATCCGAACAGATTCACTTATCCCTCTACTGAACGTAGATCGAATATATTCTTTCAAATCCTCAAACTTAGGAGGCTGGCCGCTGGCCCTCCGAGCTAATACACGCCTGGTATAGCCTTCTTTGTCGATAAACTTTTGCGAACCCAACAATATAAATACAGCCATCAAAACAACATTTCACACAGCAAATATCTAAAGAAAAAATTAGCAGAAAATCGTGGTGTGGAAACCTTACCTTTATCATGCTTACATTTCCAGGGCATGGAACTTGTGATGCCTTACTCGGCTCTGGCTTTGGAAGTTTTGTTTTACCCATCTGTGGCCCTTCCATCGCTGAAAGTATGTTTAAAGTTTGTTTTTTCAAGTCATTAAAGAGAAATGGTATGGGGTTAGGGTTCAGTTTTCTTAAAAGAGGAGAGTTAGTTTAAAAAGCTTCCACCTTATGGTCATGAAGCTTCTCTAACTAGCTTTTCAGTTTAGATGACTCCTCTGAAAAAGGAAAGTTATTGACAAGAAAGCAATTGCCTTATCCATTATATTATAAAATTGTTATTTTTTTATTTATTTTTTATTTTATGTCTATAATTGCTATTTTTAATTGCTTTATTATGGTCATTAAGCTTCCCACTTCTTTATACCATGTTGTAAAATAATTACACTAACCACTATATTATAGAATTTTTTTTTTTTTTTAATGATTGTTTTAACTTAGGTTTCGGAGTAAAAGTTTAGGTATTTCATATCGGAGATATAGGGTTTTAATTCTAAAATATATAAAAGCTTTCCTAGGCATAAATGATTTTTTTTAATAATTTAAAAAAGTTAGGTGTAGATCAATTGGTTCATCCAAACCTCATAAGGGGGGTAGAGGTCTAAGGTTCAAATCTCGGGCCTCACCGGACTGAACGTTTGTCCCTTTCTTGGTGCTTTCAGCGGCGTAAAAGGTTTAAAATGATTGTGGCATGTGGTTATTGGGGCGGACTACGCGAAGATCTGTGTGGCGGATTCTGGGGCGAACAACGCAGAATACTGTGGCGGCCATAAAAGCTGGACAACCTACCCAAATTCGTGGCGGCTACCGATTCCACCATGTAAATAAAAAAAAAAAAAGTTATATTAAAAAAAGTTTATTTTTAAATTAGAATAAGATATATTTCAGCATTAGTTGATAAGAACACATTTTTACAACATTAAAATGAGATTTGCATTGGAGCCACATATCCTAAATCATATGTCTGCAATGGTTGTTCAAATTAGCTAAACATTGATTCACTCACCAACCTACCTAATCCTCTCATCATCAATAGTTATATTGTATGATCATCAATAGCCATACTAGTATACCACTGAACCCCTACCTCCTTCTTGGTACCCATATTATCCAAGAAGTCTACCATTTTATTCAGAGCTCTACCCACATAAATCAAAATATTATAATCTAATTTCCTCCACAATTTCTTAAGTTGGGTGAGAATAATCCTCAACATCCATGTCTCCAAAGCAAAGTTTCTCATGCAATCCAAAGATCCTACCAAGATTTTAGAATTTGATTCCATGATTAGCCTCCTTTAACATTGTCAAACTGTCTTGAGATAGCTAAGGTGTTTGCTTCATTATTCATGGCCTTGCCTAGGACTTGCAGTTCCCAATAGAACACTGTCCCAATATGATTCCTCTAGACCACTCCAATTTTAGCTCTACCCAAATTTCCTTTTACAAATCAATTAGTATTAATTTTAATTCAACCTTTTGGGGATGGTTTCCAACTAGCTCTATCCTACCCCTCTTACACTTTGGATTCCTTCTCCATCATTCCTATATCAGCCTAAGTTTCTTATTTAGTATACACTATCATAGTTTCTATGACTTTATTTCAATTAACCTACCAAATGCCATCCAAGGATGAATATATTTCTCTAAAAATTCTACAATTTCTCTCCAACCATACTTACCACCAAATAAAGTTAAGTTCAAGATTCCACTCGATATGAAGAGCTTCAAATTTAAATATACACCTCTTCTATCCTTCCTAAATATTAATCCAATTCAAATCACCATTGGATCAAATTTTATAAGCTAAAAACCATGGCTCCTGGATCTAGTATGTGAATGGGTACTCAAGCATCAAGTGGTCAAATGTTTTCTCACTTTTGTAGCATAAAATACACTAGTATGGACGAATGATTCCTCTACATCTAGATTATGAAAAGTAAGAATTTCATTATGCATGAACTACTAGGCAAAGAAGTTTACTTTTGACCAATCCTTGGACTGCCAAATATTTCTCCAATCATCAATATGATATGCATGAGGAAGATGTTTTAGAAGGATCTTATCATATCCATCATTCACTGTGTAGACTCCAAGGTTTCCATAGCCCCAAACTAATTCATCCTCCTTATCTCTACGTATGAGAAATATTTCTACCAATATTTTAGTCATGATGGGTGTTAATTTCAGAGGGATTAGAATTTGTCACTCATCCAGCTTATATAACAACTTAAACCTATAATCCCCTAGCTAACTATTGAAATTTTAATATGGATCTAACCCTTGCTTTCCATAGCTCTTTTTACTAGTTGTAATTCTAGAAATTCTACAATAATAGGTGGGTATTGATCCCATGAATCTATCAAAAATTATGCTTTCTCCCCTCTACCAAATTTCCAAAATAATACATCATTAACTACCTGAGAACCTAACTTTAGAGACTACTACACCAAGGACCCATTACCATCCAAAGAAAAATGACTCACCTCATTCAGGTTCACCTGTCCGAAATATTTACTAGTTAAAACTCTACTGAAGAAAGAAGTTGGTTGGGAGATCCACCTCTAGTAAACCTTTCCAGCCAAAGCTTTATTATTTAACTCTAATCTTCTCAGTCACAAACCTACCTTAGGTTGGCTTACTTTCTACCAACCTACAAAGGCTCATTTCCTGTCTTCTTTTAATCCCCATAAATTTTTTTTAGCCGTCCAACTCTTTCCATATGGTATGTGGGGTAACAAGTACAAAACATTTAGAAATTGACATAGCCTAAATGATTGACTACACAAAATTTAATCTACCCTTAAAGGCTAACCATTTGTGGGACCAATGTTTATTCTTTTTTTGATATGATCCAAAAGATTCCTCTAGGTATTTATCTTTAGTATTTTGAAATGCAAAGGGACTCCTAAATATACCATGGGAGATAAGTCCTCATAAATCCCAAGAACTCTAAATTTTTTTCATGAAAACTTTGATCAAGATTAAAGAAGACCAATTTGTATTTCTTATCATTTATGATTTGGTTTGTGGTCCTCCGATAAACATCAAGAGTATCACTGATAATTATTGATTTCATGAAGTTAGCTACTCCCACTGAACTTGTGTTATCCATAAAGTGTAGATGAGCCAAAACCTCCTCATCCACTTTGATACCTATTATCAAACCCTATTATCTTCTTCTCAAGGAGAATCTGCCCAAGCCTTCAACCAATAAGAGAAAAGATAAGGGGAATAAGGATATCCTTAACGAAGGTCTTGGGTGGTTTCAAATAGTTTTGAGGGAAGGCCTTTGATTAACACTAACTATGTCAAAGTATAAATGCAACTCATGACCCATTCTATCCAATCCAGAGAGAAACTAAAGGTTGCTATAATCCTTAACAAGAAGCTCAACTTCACCCTATCATAAACCTTTGACATGTCAAAATTTTTAAACATTCCTCTATTTCTAAACTTTTACATTGAGTGGATTACCTCTTGAGGTAGAACCACACCATCAAATATCTACCTTCCCTCTATAAAACCCCCTTGCTCTGAGGAGATAATGATATGTAGGAAAGGTTTTAGTCACTCAGCTATTACCTTCATGATTATTTTATATATGACATTGCATAAGATAATAGGTCTATAATATTAAATATGCACCCCCTCCTCCCCTTTCAAAATTAAGGCAATGAATGTATGATTTAATGCTTTAAGCATTCTTTTATTGCCTTTGGAATCCTCTATAATAGTCATTACATCCTCCTCCAAGTTGTCCCAAAAGTTAAAAAAAAACTCAATTGGGAAGCCATTTGGACCTAGTGTTTTTCACATACTCATTCCAAAGAATACCTTCTTTAGTTCCTCTCTATCAATGGGTTTAAGTAGGGCCTAATTTTTTTCTTTAGAGATAATAGAGGAGATGACAACAAGAACTTCTTTCTAAGCTTCTTCATCTTGCACCATACTTTCCTTAAATATTTAGCAAAATTATCCATTGAATAGAAATGCATACCTAGGATTGTATCAAAGGCATGTTTGTTCTCAGTTCTCATCCTAAAGAGCTTCCATCTTGTTTGTTTGTCTTCTAGCACAAGCAACTTGATGGAAAACTTTGGTGTTTTTATCACCTTCCAATAACCAAGTGGATGTTAAGAAAAATGAAAGGATAGCATAACAAGAGTATCTTTTTGTGCTCATAATAAATTTAAAAGTGAAATTCTTAAAAAAAATCTTCTGTTAAATTTTATAAAGTATTTAATATTTTTTCTTTCGAATGTTAATATAATTAAAAAAAATATAACTTGAATGAAATTTTATTTATTTTTGTAACAAAAAAATCCAAAAACAAATATTTAAATAATAATTGGGGTATTTATATTATATATACATAAAAAGAGTATAATTATAGTTTTTATCATGAAATCTAAACATATACATTATACAAATTCATTTTTTTTTTAAACATAAAGTTTTTTTTAATTACTTTTTGTTTTATTAGCTTCCTCAAATTAGATGGTTGGAATTGGGTTTGGACAAGTTATAGAATTGGATGCTCCTAAGGTATAATATTATCATGATATATCTCCTTCTATCCTCTCAAATGTTTCAATTTCTCCTCTTGTGCCTTGATGTCCTCTATAATAAACATGATATCCAATAGACTCTTGTCAATCCAATGTGATAGTGAATCTAGACCATCTATATCAATCGCCTCATAGGATTCAGTGACCTCCATTTGTAAGGTGCAATGTTGAAGATTGTACTATACAAGGACAAGGTTGTTGAGGTCCCCTTGGATCAATATACTACACTTGAAGGTGTGTATGGCCTTAAATAAAGACCAATTGCACCCACATTGAGAAGTGCTAAAAGGTTGAATCAAGCTATGGATATCCATGCTCCTCATATTAGGTTTTTTGAACCAAAATTCTTCCACTATAATTATACAATAAATTATTTTTAATTATTAAATTATGTTTGTAATTTTGTTAATATAAATGTAAACTTCAATAAAAATATTTAAACATTAAAAGTTTAAAATGTTTTACCTCATTGTAAGGTTAGTCTTGATTATTTGTATAATGAGGATGAAAACAGACTCGCAGGAGCACCCTTATATATTTTCAACTAAACAAGGACGAGATAATGTTTGACAAGGTCATCTATCATCCCCTATACATATGTATATACCTCTTGGACCTCTTCATCAAGGCTATGACTACTCGTGTAAAAGACTTTGGGGTTTAATAAGTACCCTACTACATAAATAGATTGATGGAGTTTCCATGTCCATCTCTTATTAATGATGCAACAAATTGGTTCATATCTATATTAATTGTCACTATATTAATGTTTAATGACCTATTTTGCTCTATCCATCACCTTATATAGATAACCCATTGCTAATTTTTCATCATCTACAATATGAAGACTCTTCCCAAGGGTTCTATCACCTACAATTAAAAAGCATATATATATATATATATATATATATATATATATATATATATATATATATATATATATATATATATATATATATATAGACCTACTCTCCCTCCTCTTCTAAATGAAACACCTGGTGTACTAATATTCACTTCAAAGTAGGTGATGTTTTTACAAGGATCTACAAGGTGATAAAATTTGAGGTAAATTGGGTAATCCCTTAGTTAAGAATGTCCCTCCCCTCATTATGCTTCCACATCAAGCTAAGCACCCACGTGTGGTTGGATATAGCCTATATAATATTCTTTGTCTCTTCCACCATGACCATCCATATCAATTTACCAATATCCGCAAGCATGAGATCAATGCAAAAGTAGTGCATGGGATCCAAAAACATAAGGGAAATTCTCCTTTAGAAGTCTACCCATAGATACATATGTTGCTACATTATCCATAGATACATATGTTGCTACATTATCCATAACTATTTGGATAATAATATTTCCTCTTACTTACAATAGGACCTCCATGAATAAACTGAATTACATCTATACATTCTTCAACTCTCATGAAGCACATGATTTATTATAGGAAGACCATGAATGCACCTAAAGGAACCATGAAGATGAGTATAGATAAAATAACTTTCCCACATATTTCTCTTCAAAGGAAGAGAATTTTGCTCTCAATATTTTTCCATTTTGCTAATTTAGCTTCAAAAACTCAATCGAGCATATGAAACAACCCTCGAACAAAAAGAAGGTAGGTAAGGCTCAAATAACCCAAAGTAGCACTACAATGTTGAATTTTTCTAAGTGTAGAAAGCTGTAAAATTTTTGAGACAATGATGTCAACAATAAGAATGAATGCATCCAACATCTGATGTGGATGAAGCTTAGGTTTCAACTAAGGCAATAGAATCCAATTTTTATTCTAGTGTTGAACTCAATTTTTTATCAAGTATGGAGCATGGTCAAAAATCTAAAATGCTAATGTCAACAAAGGCTTGATAAAGTTCAAACATTCAACATGTTATGAAATAGTTTTGGGTAAGTATGAACAAGAATCTTACATCTAGTGTTAGAGTAGAGCTTGTTGGATCTAGTAAAATTTTTGCTATTTAGCAAAGAGAGTCAAAATTTTGAAGCCACTAACATCAACATAAGACATAAAAGTTTGGCATGATAAGGAATAGAGCCAAAAAATAAAATATACCAGGGAATTAAAACCAACACACAACAAAAATATCAAGTGATATGAAGAGCATAAGATGTTTCAATTGTTGATGTCATCACAAGGCACATAAAAGTCTAGCAGAGATATGAAGTAGTGATGAATGAATATTTGATAAGAAACAAAGTCTAATGATAAAGTATGAATTTTATCATCCAGATTTGTGCATAAGAGTGTGGCTAAGAAAAAGGAGTGGCCTTATTATAAAGGTACTAACTTCATCAAGGTAAGCTGAGAAACTCAATATTCAATAAAAAATTTAAGCTAAAAGTTGAGAAGTACTAGATATATACTGAAGTTTATAGTTCCTGCATAATATATAGATGGATTGATTTTTATTGAGGAAAGAGGAACCCTATGAGATAGCAAAGTACCCAAGTATACTCTTAATAGTCATAATCTACTATCAAAGAATATCAATAGCCAAAAGCTTTTTTGATCGACACCTATATCAATGTAGTTGGGCCAATCGTGGAGTAACCAAGAGCAAAACAAAATTGCTAAATTATCCTAAGGATTAGATGAAGAAACTTCAGCCACCACTCTCTTAGATGAAGTTGAAGTAAAATTCAGTGATGGAGATATTTAATTTTAAATATTTAGTTTAAATTTTAAAATTAAAATTAAAGTTAGCGCCGACGTCTAAAGAAAGAGGGAAAATCAATAATGCATCGACATCATCGAAAATGAGGAGAAGACTATATAAAGGGGGATCCTAAGGTTCATTTGAAATTCATCCTTGCTCGTGTTAATCGTTGGCTAAGCATCCGAAGAGAGCTCGTGCAAAAATCATTTTGAAAAGGGAGACAACGAATAAATCCAAGGTTGGTCGAAAGCCCAAGACATTGTGGGCAGAGTGGCGCATTGGCAATTGGCTTTTTGTTAAGGTGTGTGGCAGCGCTTTACGTCAAGGTTCGAATCTCCTTGACTGCATTCGAAGGCATTGGAAGGAAAGCGCTCGAAGCGCTTTTGGTTTGCATGGAAGGGAGGAAGGACTTAAGGCACATCGTGCCTTTTCCTTTTGAACGAGCGGCTAGCTCGTGTGGCAACCTTAGCCGTGGCTAAGGCACTCGTAGTGTGTGCAAGTTGGGGGTTTGAATCCCCTTGAGGAGGTAATTACGTTTTGCTCTAATTAATTTCGTTGATGCCCTAGGATAGGAGTTATAAGGTGGTTAAGGAATAATTAAAGTTTTTAATTAAACTTTATTTTTATAAGGGTTGTGATTATTATTTCAGAGGTGGATGAGTTGTTGATTTAATTTTGATATTCATGAAATTGAAAATTAAGATTTAGGAGAAATAAGGAGTTGTTATAAAATATTTTTGAGAGCCTTATTGATTATTATTTTTGATAAGGGTTTTTATTAAAAAGGACTTTGGTGGATGTGTTTATTAAGTTGGAGTAAAAAGGTGTAAATTGAGTTATGCTTTATCTTGTGATTATTATTTGAAGTCCACTAACCCTTATTGAGATTGGAAAGGAAAGTTGTGTTTAGTGTGGCAGATTTTGTGGACAACTTCTTGGCATCAAAAAGGTATGGGCACATTCTCCTATTGATTGTTTATGGTGGTTGATTTCTGAAATATCATTGGAGTGAAAAGGATTGATTGTGGTTTCCTTTTCGAAAGTGGTTGGTTGAATGCTTCAAGGTTTTCTGGTTTGAGAGTTGTGTTTAAACCTTGTTTTATAAGCATAGTCATTGAAGCCCATTGGTTGTGAAAGAACTTGAAAAGAACATGAGTATCATTGTTATGTGAGATTTGTGGTTGAGCATTGTTGGAAACATTTGAGTTGGTTGATACATGCTTGGACTAGGGTTTTTGTGAGAAAGAGTAGTCCCTTGTGGTGATTGGTTGAGTTGAGTTGATTGAGCCTAGTCAAGTGATTGTGTGAGGTGATTGGTCAAGTTCCATGAAACAAACTATTCCATAATTCTGATTTGAGTTGAGATTGAGATTAGAACATATTGAGTCTCTAACAATTCTCTTTATGCTTCTATGAGTTACTTGAGTTGAGTTGAGTTGAGATCATTGTGGATCATTGTTGTCATCCATTGAAGAGTACATTGCCATTCATTGTTGAGTTCATCTTTGAGCTTTGCCTTGATAGATTTGTGGATGAGATTTGAGTGCTACTTGAGCATGATTGATTGAGCCTTTGAGAAGGCCTTTGTGGAAAGTTTTGGGACAGCTTTGTAGATAATTTTGGATAACTTTGTGGATAGTTTTGGGACAGCTTTGTGGACAGTTTTGGGACAGCTTTGGTTGGAAGATTTGAGAAGTTCTTGGTGAGCTTGTAAAGATTTGGGCAAGTTCTTGGTGAGCTTGTTAGAGCAGATTTGAACAAGTTCTTGGTGAGCTTGTTAGAGCATATTTGGGCAAGTTCTTGGTGAGCTTGCTAAAAAGCGAGAGCAGATTTGGACAAGTTCTTGGTGAGCTTGCTTAGAAAATTTGGACAAGTTCTTGTGTGAGCTTGTTAAGAGTTTGGACAAGTTCTATGTGAGCTTGTTATTCAGATTTGGACAAGTTCTATGTGAACTTGTTATTCAGATTTGGACAAGTTCTATGTGAGCTTGTTATTCAGATTTGGACAAGTTCTATGTGAACTTGTTATTGCCTAGCTTTGAGCAGATCAAAGAAATCATTGTATTGGATAAGGATCCTTATTTCTATGTGAAATATTATAAGGATATTATCTGGTGGAGTACCCCACATTGGGGGAACCACATTAAATCTTGTGTCTCAATTATGTGTGGTGACTTGTGCTCTTGCTTACTACTACTATCTGAGTTATTAATGCACACTACTATATTTGGTTATTGCAATTAAGGACATTAATTGATATTGATTTGGAAAGAAAGTAAAAAGTGGTCTTATACTATTCACCCCCCTCTCAATATAAGCTTGTGTTCTTCAATTGGTATCAGAGCGGGTTCCTTCAAAAAAGCTAACAACTTGAGGGCAGATTCTACAAGAACACAGATGGCTTCACAGAATGGATCATCTACAAATAAGGCTCCATTATTTGATGGTAACAATTATGCTTTTTGGAGCATGAGGATGAAGAACTACTTGATATCACAAGGATATGAGGTATGGAAAATGGTTGAAAAAGAGTATAGGGTTGAAGGTGATCCCGAGGTAGATAAGACTATCAAGAAATTGGTTGAGATCAATGCAAGAGCAATGAATTGTATTTTGAGTGGGCTTCATGAGACAGATTTTGCAAAGGTCATGGTATGTAATTCAGCTAATGAGATGTGGACCAAGTTGTGGAATACTTATGAAGGAGATTCCAAGGTAAAGTTGGCAAAACTACAAACTCATAGAAAAATATTTGAGGAATTGAAAATGGAAGATTCTGAAGATATTGCAAAGTTTTTACTTCGTGTTGATGAGATTACTAACACCATGAGAGGCCTAGGTTTTGAGATGAAAGAATCAGAAGTTACTCAAAAGGTTTTGAGATCACTTCCCATGAAATATGATTCTAAGGTTTCAGCAATAGAAGAAACAATGGATATCAACAAGCTAACAATGGAAGAATTGCAAGGTACTCTCACAACTTATGAGATGAGGGTAAGTAAGCATCAGGTTCCAATAAAAGAGATTGCATTCAAGGCTTCAGAGAAAGAGAAAGGGAAAGTTTCAGAAATAAGTAGAGGTTCAGATAATGATGAGGAAGCTAACTTCATCAAAAGGAATAAGGACTCAAGGAATTTTAGGGATATAAGGAAAGTCAGATGCTACAAGTGTGGTGATCTTGGTCACTATGCATACAAGTGTCCACATGAAGAAAATGGTGATGATGAAAAATAGGGTCAAAGAAGAAAAGAAGATGGAAAGCATAAGCATGACAAAGATGACAGATACAAGCAAAACAGGTATGAGAAGAAGAAATTTTTTTGTAAGGCAAAGAAATCTTACTACATTGTAGAAGCAAGTGATAGCTCAGATCATAGTGATAGAGACAAATCAGATGATGAAAAGGAAGAACATCTATTCCTAGGAATAGAAGGTGAAAGAGAATAGTGCTTTGTGTGTGGTCAAAGAGATCACAGATCAGGATATTGCAATGGTTTCAGTGATAGTGAAGATGAGATGACACATCAAGGAAACAGGTATGGTCAAAGAAATCTTGAGAGTTTGTTTGCTATAGAAGATTATAATGATCTTAGTGACAGTGAAGATGAAGAAGGTTTTTTCTATGGAATAAGAGAAGTAGAAGAAGAACATTCACTCCAAACAGAAGAAGTTAAGCAAGAGGATAATGTCTCAGTTGATCTAAAGGAAGACTTCAATGTTATCCATGAGCAACTACAAGAGGTTAAAGAGAATCTAAAAGAATTGAAATGTTCCTTACTTGAGAAATTTGATCCATCACATGACTCAAAAGGTCAAGATATTTTCACTAAGAAGGAAACATGTGTTTCAAAGGCTATAGAGATGGATGCCAAGTTGCTACTTGACACAAATAAAGAAAAAGAAGAGGAAGATTCCAAAGCACCAAAGGTCTCATATTTTAGGTTTGGGGAATCACACTCAAAAGGAAAGGAAGTTCTAAAATATGAAAGCAAGGAAGCACCTAAGATTTATGAGGAAAGTTCCAAAGTTCCTATGGCTCCAAATATTCAGTTTGGATCTTGTTTTGAGATAGGTGAATCAAGTTCAAAAGAAAAAGAAATTCTTGAAGAGGAAAGCAAGGAAGAAACTAAGGAAGAGGATTTAGATGCTACAAAGAAGGTTCAAGGATGCAATGCACAAGTTGAAAATGATCATAAGGATAATGGTCAAGAAAGGTATGAGGAACCAAGGCATGAACAAAGGGCTTTTCAAGGACATTGTTTTTCTTGTAATGGATTTGGACACAGGGCTATACACTATAGGGTCTATGGATCAAAGAAGTTTGATTTTGCTAGAAGAAACTTCAAAGGAAGAAGGTATGGTTTTCAGGGACATTGCTTCTCATGTAACAGGATTGGTCATAGAGATTTTCAGTGCAAAGGAAATGAGCAACATGGTTTTGGTTTTAGAGCTTCACAATTCAGAAGTCATGGTCATAATGGTCATGAAAAAAGAGCTTCACAATACAGGGTTCAGGAAAGGAATGGATATGGAAATTATTTTAAGAATGAATTCAGGATATGGGCACCATCCAAAGGCTACAATATCAAGTGTTTTAATTGCAATAACTTTGGGCATATTGCAAAATGGTGTAGGACTCAATTCCAAACAGGTTCAAGGCAAGAAGGTCAAACAGGTTCTAGACAAGAAGATCAAGTAATTCATCAAGAGAAGGATATCAAAAAAACATGGAAGGAAGTTGATAGAGGAAAGAAACAATGTGATATGGGAGTAAAAGTACTCCCACCCCAAAATTAATCACCTCAAGAGAGAAGGTGGTGAGGGGGCTAAGCTTAAGAGTCATATCTTTTAGCCCCATAGGTGTCCCTTTTGCCATTGATGTCAAAGGGGGAGAGATTTGAGTAAGGGGAAATGATGGGGGAGAGCATTGAGTTAGGGGGAGCAGCCTCCAAAGAGAGCATTGAGTTAGGGGGAGCAGCCTCCATAGAGAGTATTGAGTCAGGGGGAGCAACTTTGATTCTCAGAGATGGTTTTTGTAGTGATTGTGGTTTTTGCTTTAGAGGTGTTGCCATCAATGACAAAGGGGGAGATTGTTGGAAATTTGAGTTATTTTATGTTGTCATTGATGTCACATGAATCATTGATGTCATATGGATCACATTGAGTTTTGATGGGCAAATGATATTTTGGAAAGCATGGATAAATTCAGGGTTTTTGTGAAAACCAAGGTAGGCAAAATAAAAGGTTTTATTTAAAACCATGGATGGCAGATTTGAAATGGGTTTTTCTTAAAACCCAGGTTGGCCTTTCGTTTCATCGAAAAAGGTGCCCCGGTGATGGAGATATTTAATTTTAAATATTTAGTTTAAATTTTAATTAATTTAAAATTTAAAGTTAGCATCGACGTCTAAAGAAAGAGGGAAAATCAATAATGCATCGACGTCATCGAAAATGAGGAGAAGACTATATAAATGGGGATCCTAAGGTTCATTTGAAATTAATCCTTGCTCGTGTTAATCGTTGGCTAAGCATCCGAAGAGAGCTCATGCGAAAATCATTTTGAAAAGGGAGACAACGAATAAATCCAAGGTTGGTCGAAAGCCCAAGACATTATGGGCAGAGTGGCGCATTGGAAATTGGATTTTTGTTAAGGTGTGTGGCAGCACTTTACATCAAGGTTCGAATCTCCTTGACTGCATTCGAAGGCATTGGAAGGAAAGCGCTCGAAGCACTTTTGGTTTGCGTGGAAGGGAGGAAGGACTTAAGGCACGTCGTGCCTTTTCCTTTTGAATGAGCGGCTAGCTCATGTGGCAACCTTAGCCATGGCTAAGGCGCTCACGGTGTGTGCAAGTTGGGGGTTCGAATCCCCTTGAGGAGGTAATTACGTTTTGCTCTAATTAATTTCGTTGATGCCCTAGGATAGGAGTTATAAGGTGGTTAAGGAATAATTAAAGTTTTTAATTAAACTTTATTTTTATAAGGGTTGTGATTATTATTTCAGAGGTGGATGAGTTGTTGATTTAATTTTGATATTCATGAAATTGAAAATTAAGATTTAGGAGAAATAAGGAGTTGTTATAAAATATTTTTGAGAGCCTTATTGATTATTATTTTTGATAAGGGTTTTTATTAAAAAGGACTTTGGTGGATGTGTTTATTAAGTTGGAGTAAAAAGGTGTAAATTGAGTTATGCTTTATCTTGTGATTATTATTTGAAGTCCACTAACCCTTATTGAGATTGGAAAGGAAAGTTGTGTTTAGTGTGGCAGATTTTGTGGACAACTTCTTGGCATCAAAAAGGTATGGGCACATTCTCCTATTGATTGTTTATGGTGGTTGATTTCTGAAATATCATTGGAGTGAAAAGGATTGATTGTGGTTTCCTTTTCGAAAGTGGTTGGTTGAATGCTTCAAGGTTTTCTGGTTTGAGAGTTGTGTTTAAACCTTGTTTTATAAGCATAGTCATTGAAGCCCATTGGTTGTGAAAGAACTTGAAAAGAACATGAGTATCATTGTTATGTGAGATTTGTGGTTGAGCATTGTTGGAAACATTTGAGTTGGTTGATACATGCTTGGACTAGGGTTTTTGTGAGAAAGAGTAGTCCCTTGTGGTGATTGGTTGAGTTGAGTTGATTGAGCCTAGTCAAGTGATTGTGTGAGGTGATTGGTCAAGTTCCATGAAACAAACTATTCCATAATTTTGATTTGAGTTGAGATTGAGATTAGAACATATTGAGTCTCTAACAATTCTCTTTATGCTTCTATGAGTTCTTGATTTGAATTTGAGTTGAGTTGAGATCATTGTGGATCATTGTTGTCATCCATTGAAGAGTACATTGCCATTCATTGTTGAGTTCATATTTGAGCTTTGCCTTGATAGATTTGTGGATGAGATTTGAGTGCTACTTGAGCATGATTGATTGAGCCTTTGAGAAGGCCTTTATGGATAGTTTTGGGATAGCTTTGTGGATAGTTTTGGACACTATTTATTTGATAGCTTTTGGACAATTTTGGGACAGATTTGGATAGATTTGAGCAAGTTCTTGGTGAGATTGCTAGAGCATATTTGGGCAAGTTCTTGGTGAGCTTGCTAGAGCAGAATTTGACCAAGTTCTTAGTGAGCTTGTTAGAGCATATTTGGGCAAGTTCTTGGTGAGCTTGCTAGAGCAGGTTTGGACAAGTTATTGGTGAGCTTGTTGAACAAATTTTGGCAAGTTCTTGGTGAGCTTGCTAGAGAAAATTTGGACAAGTTCTTGGTGAGCTTGTTGGAGCAATTTTGGACAAGTTTTATGTGAGCTTGTTATTCAGATTTGGACAAGTTCTATGTGAACTTGTTATTTAGTTTTGGACAAGTTATATGTGAGCTTGTTATTCAGATTTGGACAAGTTCTATGTGAACTTGTTATTGCCTAGCTTTGAGAAGATCAAAGAAATCATTGTATTGGATAAGGATCCTTATTTTTATGTGAAATATTATAAGGATATTATCTGGTGGAGTACCCCACATTGGGGGAACCACATTAAATATTGTGTCTCAATTGTGTGTGGTGACTTGTGCTCTTGCTTACTACTGCTATCTGAGTTATTAATGCACACTACTATATTTGGTTATTGCAATTAAGGACATTAATTGATATTGATTTGGAAAGAAAGTAAAAAGTGGTCTTATACTATTCACCCCCTCTCAGTATAAGCTTGTGTTCTTCAATTGGTATCAGAGTAGGTTCCTTCAAAAAAGCTAACAACTTGAGGGCAGATTCTACAAGAACACAGATGGCTTCACAGAATGGATCATCTACAAATAAGGCTCCATTGTTTGATGGTAACAATTATGCTTTCTGGAGCATGAGGATGAAGAACTACTTGATATCACAAGGATATGAGGTATGGAAAATGGTTGAAAAAGAGTATAGGGTTGAAGGTGATCCCGAGGTAGATAAGACTATCAGGAAATTGGTTGAGATCAATGCAAGAGCAATGAATTGTATTTTGAGTGGGCTTCATGAGATAGATTTTGCAAAGGTCATGGTATGTAATTCAGCTAATGAGATGTGGACCAAGTTGTGGAATACTTATGAAGGAGATTCCAAGGTAAAGTTGGCAAAACTACAAACTCATAGAAAAATATTTGAGGAATTGAAAATGGAAGATTCTGAAGATATTGCAAAGTTTTTACTTCGTGTTGATGAGATTACTAACACCATGAGAGGCCTAGGTTTTGAGATGAAAGAATCAGAAGTTACTCAAAAGGTTTTGAGATCACTTCCCATGAAATATGATTCTAAGGTTTCAACAATAGAAGAGACAATGGATATCAACAAGCTAACAATGGAAGAATTGCAAGGTACTCTCATAGCTTATGAGATGAGGGTAAGTAAGCATCAGGTTCCAATAAAAGAGATTGCATTCAAGGCTTCAGAGAAAGAGAAAGGGAAAGTTTTAGAAATAAGTAGAGGTTCAGATAATGATGAGGAAGCTAACTTCATCAAAAGGAATAAGGACTCAAAGAATTTTAGGGATATAAGGAAAGTCAGATGCTACAAGTGTGGTGATCTTGGTCACTATGCATACAAGTGTCCACATGAAGAAAATAGTGATGATGAAAAATAGGGTCAAAGAAGAAAAGAATATGGAAAGCATAAGCATGACAAAGATGATAGATACAAGCAAAACAGGTATGAGAAGAAGAAAATTTTTTGTAAGGCAAAGAAATCTTACTACATTGTAGAAGCAAGTGATAGCTCAGATCATAGTGATAGAGACAAATCAGATGATGAAAAGGAAGAACATCTATTCCTAGGAATAGAAGGTGAAAGAGAACAATGCTTTGTGTGTGGTCAAAGAGATCACAGATCAGGATATTGCAATGGTTTCAATGATAGTGAAGATGAGATGACACATCAAGGAAATAGGTATGGTCAAAGAAATCTTGAGAGTTTGTTTGCTATAGAAGATTATAATGATCTTAGTGACAGTGAATATGAAGAAGGTTTTTTCTATGGAATAAGAGAAGTAGAAGAAGAACATTCACTCCAAACAGAAGAAGTTAAGCAAGAGGATAATGTCTCAGTTGATCTAAAGGAAGACTTCAATGTTATCCATGAGCAACTACAAGAGGTTAAAGAGAATATGAAAGAATTGAAATGTTCCTTACTTGAGAAATTTGATCCATCACATGACTCAAAAGGTCAAGATATTTTCACTAAGAAGGAAACATGTGTTTCAAAGGCTATAGAGATGGATGCCAAGTTGCTACTTGACACAAATAAAGAAAAAGAAGAGGAAGATTCCAAAGCACCAAAGGTCTCATATTTTAGGTTTGGGGAATCACACTCAAAAGGAAAGGAAGTTCTAAAATATGAAAGCAAGGAAGCACCTAAGATTTATGAGGAAAGTTCCAAAGTTCCTATGGCTCCAAATATTCATTTTGGATCTTGTTTTGAGATAGGTGAATCAAGTTCAAAAGAAAAAGAAATTCTTGAAGAGGAAAGCAAGGAAGAAACTAAGGAAGAGGATTTAGATGCTACAAAGAAGGTTCAAGGATGCAATGCACAAGTTGAAAATGATCATAAGGATAATGGTCAAGAAAGGTATGAGGAACCAAGGCATGAACAAAGGGCTTTTCAAGGACATTGTTTTTCTTGTAATGGATTTGGACACAGGGCTATACATTGCAGGATCTATGGATCAAAGAAGTTTGATTTTGCTAGAAGAAACTTCAAAGGAAGAAGGTATGGTTTTCAGGGACATTGCTTCTCATGTAACAAGATTGGTCATAGAGATTTTCAGTGCAAAGGAAATGAGCAACATGGTTTTGGTTTTAGAGCTTCACAATTCAGAAGTCATGGTCATAATGGTCATGAAAACAGAGCTTCACAATACAAGGTTCAGGAAAGGAATGGATATGGAAATTATTTTAAGAATGAATTCAGGACATGGGCACCATCCAAAGGCTACAATATCAAGTGTTTTAATTGCAATAACTTTGGGCATATTGCAAAATGGTGTAGGACTCAATTCCAAACAGGTTCAAGGCAAGAAGGTCAAACAAGTTCAAGGCAAGAAGGTCAAACAGGTTCTAGACAAGAAGATCAAGTAATTCATCAAGAGAAGGATATCAGAAAAACATGGAAGGAAGTTGATAGAGGAAAGAAACAATGTGATATGGGAGTAAAAGTACTCCCACCCCAAAATTAATCACCTCAAGAGAGAAGGTGGTGAGGGGGCTAAGCTTAAGAGTCATATCTTTTAGCCCCATAGGTGTCCCTTTTGCCATTGATGTCAAAGGGGGAGAGATTTGAGTAAGGGGGAGAGCATTGAGTTAGGGGGAGCAGCCTCCAAAGAGAGCATTGAGTTAGGGGGAGCAGAAGAACCTCCATAGAGAGTATTGAGTCAGGGGAGCAGCTTTGATTCTCAGAGATGGTTTTTGTAGTGATTGTGGTTTTTGCTTTAGAGGTGTTGCCATCAATGACAAAGGGGGAGATTGTTGGCAATTTGAGTTATTTTATGTTGTCATTGATGTCACATGAATCATTGATGTCATATGGATCACATTGAGTTTTGATGGGCAAATGATATTTTGGAAAGCATGGATAAAATCAAGGTTTTTGTGAAAACCAAGGCAGGCAAAATAAAAGGTTTTATTTAAAACCATGGATGGCAGATTTGAAATGGGTTTTTCTTAAAACCCAGGTTGGCATTTCGTTTCATCAAAAAAGGTGCCCCGATGATGGAGATATTTAATTTTAAATATTTAGTTTAAATTTTAATTATTTAAAATTTAAATTTTAATTTTAAAATTAAAATTAAAGTTAGCACCAACATCTAAAGAAAGAGGGAAAATCAATAATGCACCGACGTCATCAAAAATGAGGAGAAGACTATATAAAGGGGGATCCTAAGGTTCATTTGAAATTAATCCTTGCTCGTGTTAATCGTTGGCTAAGCATCCGAAGAGAGCTCGTGCGAAAATCATTTTGAAAAGGGAGACAGCGAATAAATCCAAGGTTGGTCGAAAGCCCAAGACATTGTGGGCAGAGTGGCGCATTGGCAATTGGATTTTTGTTAAGGTGTGTGGCAGCGCTTTACGTCAAGGTTCGAATCTCCTTGACTGCATTCAAAGGCATTGGAAGGAAAGCGCTCGAAGCACTTTTGGTTTGCATGGAAGGGAGGAAGGACTTAAGGCACATCGTGCCTTTTCCTTTTGAATGAGCGGCTAGCTCGTGTGGCAACCTTAGCCATGGCTAAGGCGCTCGTGGTGTGTGCAAGTTGGGGGTTCGAATCCCCTTGAGGAGGTAATTACGTTTTGCTCTAATTAATTTTGTTGATGCCCTAGGATAGGAGTTATAAGGTGGTTAAGGAATAATTAAAGTTTTTAATTAAACTTTATTTTTATAAGGGATGTGATTATTATTTCAGAGGTGGATGAGTTGTTGATTTAAATTTGATATTCATGAAATTGAAAATTAAGATTTAGGAGAAATAAGGAGTTGTTATAAAATATTTTTGAGAGCCTTATTGATTATTATTTTTGATAAGGGTTTTTATTAAAAAGGACTTTGGTGGATGTGTTTATTAAGTTGGAGTAAAAAGGTGTAAATTGAGTTATGCTTATCTTGTGATTATTATTTGAAGTCCACTAACCCTTATTGAGATTGGAAAGGAAAGTTGTGTTTAGTGTGGCAGATTTTGTGGACAACTTCTTGGCATCAAAAAGGTATGGGCACATTCTCCTATTGATTGTTTATGGTGGTTGATTTCTGAAATATCATTGGAGTGAAAAGGATTGATTGTGGTTTCCTTTTCGAAAGTGGTTGGTTGAATGCTTCAAGGTTTTCTCGTTTGAGAGTTGTGTTTAAACCTTGTTTTATAAGCATAGTTGTTGAAGCCCATTGGTTGTGAAAGAACTTGAAAAGAACATGAGTATCATTGTTATGTGAGATTTGTGGTTGAGCATTGTTGGAAACATTTGAGTTGGTTGATACATGCTTGGACTAGGGTTTTTGTGAGAAAGAGTAGTCCCTTGTGGTGATTGGTTGAGTTGAGTTGATTGAGCCTAGTCAAGTGATTGTGTGAGGTGATTGGTCAAGTTCCATGAAACAAACTATTCCATAATTCTGATTTGAGTTGAGATTGAGATTAGAACATATTGAGTCTCTAACAATTCTCTTTATGCTTCTATGAGTTGACTTGAGTTGAGTTGAGATCATTGAATTTATACTTCTATATATTCTATCATCTCTATTTATCTATAAAATATTGGATTCTTTAGCCAATGTTAAGGTTTTTATAACTTGAATGTGCTCCTCTTTTCTTGAATCAATGTCAAGGTTTGTAGGATATAAATATATTTCACTTTTCAATGTTAAGGTTTGTATGACTTGAATATCTTTCACTTATTCAATGTCAAGGTCTATAGGACCTAAATATCTTTCACTTCTTCAATGTCAAGGACTATAGGACGTGAATATATTTATCTCTTTTCAAGGTTAGTATATTTATGACCTAAAACTTCTTCTTGTCAAGGTCAAATTTTTTATGACCTAAATATTCTTCTTATCAAGTTCAATGTCTTTATGACCTAGAAATTCTTCTTATATCGTGTAGCTCTTCAATAACTGTAAATTCTAATTAGATGCTTGAAGATATATAAAGTAAGTTATGAACTTCTTTATCTTTCTTCAATAATAACTATATTCTTCTTAAAATTCTGCTACAACTTTATCTTCTTTCTTTTTGCACTTAGAAACTAGAACTCTTCTCTATCTGATGTAGGAAGCTTCTCACACTTTTGTTGATTTTACTACTATTTGAAATTCTACAATCTTAAACCTTCCAATATCTTGTTAAGGTGACTTGAAAGTCCTTGAATTATAGATTTTCTATGTCAAGGGATATATTTGTCTCTGAATCTTAAACTTTCTATTTGAAGAGATATATTTATTCTTGGAAAATATAGTTGAATCTTGGTATTCATTGGTTATTTTTAAACCGTGGAAATACTATAGATTTTCTACTCAATATAACCTTTAGAAACAGAGTTAGAGTCTCACTGCCTTCAAAGTGGATAGACTCTTAATTGAATTTATCAAACTAGATACAATCAATTAATGATGGTGGCTAAAATAAATACTATCAATATGGATAGAGTTTGGTGTTATCTCTGATACCACTAATGGATTTTTAAGCCTTATAGTACCATACAATATCATAGGTTATATTTCACAAGATCCAAATATAAAATAACCACAATATCATAAGGTCAAGATATATATATGAGTAGAATAATCTGATAAAATTAATATGTATATCAAATCTTATAATAACTCAAATAAAATTCAATAATATGCTAAAATATAAATATAAATATCTTGAATTATTCATGTACTATGCATAAATAATAACTTACAATATTAATTTCTCAAAATGTATACAAGCTTTATTGTACTTCTTGCTCTTATAAATGTATAGGATAGTAATGATTGTGATCATTGTGATACATGTTAGTAGAGCATTATCTCCATAATATCCATAGTAGTGTGACTATTTGGATACTTGACTATTGCTCTCCATATGCCAAGTCTCATGACTCTTGGCTTATCTACTTACCACTTGCATACTTGATGAACACTTGACACTACAACATATGCACACCTATACATGACTCTTGCACTTCTACTTGCACTCTCTAATCTAAGACACTTGTGCACATATTTAAATTACATATTTGTTCTCATACATACAAGACACTTGTGCATATAGACTCAACTTACACTTGCACTCTAACTCACATAACACTTGTGCATTTCCTGCACATTACAACTTTACATGACACTTGTGCATTTCCTACACATTCACACTTACATAAAAGAGGAAATATAACTCACACTCTAAACTATGACTCAACCTTAATCTATTATTTACAAATGTATGCAAGTGGTACATTAACATGCACCAATTAATGTAAGTTAAATTTGAGGAAATATGAAGAATATATTTGACTAAACCATGGGGGTACGCACCAAATAATGTAATATACTCCAACATAATTTAGCCAATTATAGGTTTGGATGTTTTTCTTTATAAAATTTTAAATTTAGAAGAAAATTGGTTAAGTGTGATTTCACAAGGAGATGATTGTAGAAACCTAAAAATTTGAGGAAGATGAAGAATATATTTAATAGAAAATGTAAACTAGATATGGTTTAATTTTTTGGGGGGCTATTAAGAGAAGAGAGAGTTTTTATAGGAATCTCACAACCTATGCAATCAAAATGTCACCCAAACGAGCAACAACATGGACTAAACACCCCACCAACTATCAAGGGTAAAACAGAAAAAAAAAATAGCAAAACACCCAAGACCCAAGAACAAGCACCCAGTAAAAACCTAGATATGATTTAATTTTTCCTACAATAAATATAATAAATTGTTATTTTAATATGAGTAACCAGATATAAACCACATATAACTTATTAAAAAAAATTAGATGGTCCATTTCAATTTTCTAATTTAAAAATAATAAATTTTAAAATTTTAATCCTATTTGTAGAAACCCTTTCTTTGACAACTTTGTTGAACACATGTTTATATAACACAAGGATAATAAGTATTAAAGACTTTGGATTTTTACTTAACTTTTAATATGCTATTAAGTCTATATTTTTCAATAGACTTAATCTTAATATTTGTGGCATCTATTGAAAAAAATCACTAGAGGTTTGAATAGATGGAATCTAAAAATATTTAAAAAATATATATAAAAATTATTAAGGCAACATTATATATCATAAGTATAAAATTCTATGAATCCTTAAATATTGAAGGTGTGGTTTACCCGCGAGGACCTTCGGTGATGGTTTTGTGTTAAATTCCCTATTGATAAGTATAGCTCACCTTGCATGTCGGTAATAGGGGTTTCTAACAATAATAAATAAATAAATAAAAATAAAAGTAAAAATATTGAAGGAAAATAAGAATTAAAATTAAAATTTAATATATTTTTTGAATTTAGCAAAAAAAAAAAAAATACCTTGCAGCGCGGCCTTGGTTTGAGAAAAGTACGAGTTCTACACCAAATCATTCCGGAGTCGCGGCCGCCTCGACCGCATAATCAATTGGATTTTGGATACTCCATGCATTTTTGTAGGGTGGAGATTTGAACCAAGGAACTTGCTTAAAGGATTAAGCTACCCTCTCCAACTCACCTACAACAAGTGGATAAACCACAACCAGAGGGTTCTACACCAAATCATCAGAGAGTCGCGACTGCCCTTGACCGCATTATTAATTGGATTTTGGATACAATGCCTATTTTTTTAGGGTGGAGATTTGAACTAAAGACCTTCCTTAAAGGATTACCCTACCCACTCCAACTCACCTATAACAAGTGGATAATTTTAATATTTTAAAAATTATATTTTTATAAATATTTTTATAATTTTTTTTATAAGTTCAAGGTTACTTAAATTATTATTTTAAATTTATTTAAGGGGCTATACACCAAATCATGATTTTGGATACCTGATGCCTGTTTTGTAGGGTAGAGATTTGAACCAAGGAATTTCCTTAAAGGATTACCCTACCCTCTCCAACTCACCTAAAACGAGTGAATAATTTTAATATTTTAAAAATTATATTTTTATAAATATTTATTTAAATACTTAAATAAATTTAAAATAATAATTTAAGTAACTTTAAACTTATTTCATATTTTTTTTAAAAATTAAAAGGAATTTTTTTATTTCCAAAGACATACTTGGGCCGCCTTTATACTCTAGTCAACATCTAAAAAGCAAATACCAAACAATAAAAAAACCAACCAATACCTTAAAAAACGGTGGCCTTAGAGTAGATGTTATGTGTTTAGTTGGTGGAGTTGTTGTAATAGATTGAGGAATTTTTGATTAAAACTCCTCTATTAATATTACCAATAAATATATATATATTAAAATAATTTAACAAAATTTTTACAGGAATCCTTTATTAAATAACCATTTTAATTGTATAGTTAAATAAACTTTATCTTGTGATAAAAAATCTTATTTAAAACTCCTCTCTTCTCATAAACGCAATTGAACCGCTTATTTTAAAGTAACATATTTTTTTAATATATTGGAATTTTTTTATTGAATTAATAAACAGAGAATCTCAAAATAATAAAGACACCAAGCAGTTGATTAAAAACACACTCAATAAACAACAGCCTCAACAAAACATATCCGCAGCAAGCAAACTAACTATGAAGATGACGAGAACAATCTAATGAGAACTGATCCATTCCCTAACATTCAAATCTTATTGAAACTTCGAATGAACAAAAGAAATAAACTCTACAAAAATTAAATTAAATATAAAACCATATATAATTTTTTTTTTTTAAAGCATTTAGTGTATACATTCTTCAGCATCTCTAGAAACTATTGACCTGACTTCTCAGCACACATAATAATATTTTACCCACTCTAACATTTGCCAACCTGCCTGCATATAATCACGCCATTACTTACAGGCTTTGTGGCCCTAGACACTCTCAGTTATAGCCCCTCTTGTAATGAAGTATAAGATGAAGAGACTGACCAGGAGGTATATCATCAAGATACTTACCAGACTTTGTGGCCCTAGGCACTCCCACCTATAGCCCCTCTTATACTGAGGTATAACATGAAGAGTCTGACCAGGCATGAGATTCATACATGTCGCCTCATATTCCATATAGTTTTCCACAGCCACTATCACATATCCTTTTTTTTAAAGTATACGAACATCTTCACTGTCGTCTATCTCGAACGTAGATCGAATGTATGCTGCCAAATCCTCAAACTTAGGAGCTGGGCCTCTGCCCTCCTTGCGAGCTAATATACGCTTCGTATAGCCTTCTTTGTCGAGAAACTTTTTCGAACCCAACAATATAAAAACAGCAGTCAAAACAACATTTCAATTACCAAGTATCTATTAACATAAATTGGCAGAAATTGTGGTGTGGAAACCTCACCTTTATCATGCTTAGATTTCCAGGGCATGGAACTTGAGATGCCCAAGTCGGCTCTCCCTTTGAATGTTTTCCTGTATCCATTTGTGGCCCTTCCATTAAAGTTTGATTTTTGAAATGAGCAAAACGAAATGATTAAAAAAGTGCAGAGCTGCTTGCTTTAGAAATAAATATTAAATTTTTTTGAAGTCATACGCAAGAAAATAATTTGTTCTTATGATCATACGCAAGAAAAGAATTTGTTCTTATGATCATGAAGCTTCCACTTTTTTTTATTCCGTCCTGAAAATAGATTGCACTATCAGAATATTATATAGAACAATAGAATAATGATTGCTCCAACTTGAGTAGTTTTCAGAGTATATCAGAATATTATATAGAACAATAGAATAATGATTGCTCCAACTTGAGTAGTTTTCAGAGTATAATTTTGATTTTAATGTATATAAATGTATGGTTTTTAATAAATTGGTAAGTTAAAAAAAACTAGGTTTAAATTTTAATTATGTTTGTTTGTAAAAGTAGTAGTTTAACCTCTAAATAAGCAGTCTAATTTCCTGAATGAACAGTAAAATGACGAATAATCCTTCTTATATCTAATTAAACAACAACCAAATAAAATAATTATTATTAAAAACAACCTTAAGATTTAAAGGTATTAATAAAAAACTTTAAATATAATCTTAATTCTAGAGCAAATATATGTATATATATTTCCTTATAAAAGTTATCGCCATCGCCAGGAAAGCAATTGCACTATTAGCTATATTATAAAATTACTATTTTTAATTCCTTTCTTATAGTGAGGAAGCTTCCTTTTTCTCACTTTTTTATACCATGTTTGAAAGCGATTGCACTATCTACTATTTATTTTTTAATGATTGCTCCAACTTATTTAGGTATTTTAAATCGAAGTGGAGGTATTAAAATTGTATGAAATTTTAATATAGAGTATGTTATTGAAAATACATAGTTCGTATAAGAATAATATTATATGAACTCATTAGAAAACAAAGGGTTAATTACCTTTCTATTTTATGTTTTTTTCAATTATATAGGAGAGTTGGTTACAACTGCTTTATTTTTAGTAATTGAAAAGCGCAACGTTCAAACCACACGAACACTTCCGCCAAAACTATTCTGCTTCGTTATTGTTGACCCAGAGTGAAGAGAAGCACCGGTCATTCGGGAGTGAAAAGGAGCACCGGTCATTCGGGATAAATACCATCATCGCCAGTCTAGCACACACTCAGAGGCTTCAAATCAGACTATTATTTTTGCAAACAGGTTACCCCAATGTTTGAACTTGGGTGTCTTCTTGGTAAGTGCCTGACTAGATAAGCACTTACCAATCCACCTAGCCCTCGTATCAAACTACTACCTTTGCAAACAAGCGGCCCTCGAGGTTGGTTTGAACCTGGGTGTCTTCTTGATAAGTGTTTGATCAGACAAGCACTTACCAATCCACCTAGCCCTCGGGGGCTAAAGGGCTTATGGCAGCCAATGTGATTTGAATAGGAGTGGAATAGAATTATGGTATGCATAGCAGAACTACCTTAACTGGTAGCCTCACACCAACCTGGCTAGGACAACACAATATGGATGAGCGAGGAGTCCCACATAAGCGAGACCAAGGACTTCGACATTTAAACCTGCTATCTCATTGGTAAATTTTTTTAAATATATATAAAAATTGGTGTTTCCTCTTCTTGCTTAAATGTATATTAAAATAAATAAAAAAGAATAAGCCCCAAGGGCTAGGTGTATTGGCAAGTGTTAATCTGGATGGACACTTGCGGAGACGAGACCTGGGTTCAAACCTTGGTGGTGCCTGCTTGCAAAGGTATTAGTTTGTTCTTAATCCTCTGAGTGCGCGCCAGATTGACGATGATGGTACGAATTCTGAGCTACCGACGATCTCCATCTCGTGTCAGGTCAACAAAAAAATGAGACAAATAGGTTTGGTGCTTGTAGTCCTTATGGTTTGAAGCCTTACGGTTTGAACCCTGTGTTGTTAGTTACTAAAAATAATGGTTGTAGCCAACTCTCCTATGTAACCAAAAAAAAATAAAAATGAAAAAGAATAAAGAGCATTTTTTAATTTTTAATAAATTTAAAAGTGAGAGTATATAATATAATTTTTTTTAACTTTTATTAAACGTTAATATTTTATGTTAATATAATAATTTAAACAATCATAATTTGAATAAGTTCGATACTTAATTTTAAAAATTTTATTGATAATGTAAAAAAAACGTTAAAATTTTTATTTTTATTAAAGAACAATTTAAATAATAGCTAGGGGTATACACAATGTATATATAAAAGAGTATAATTCTAATAAATGATCATGAAATCCAACCAAATATATCATATAAATTCAAAAAATATATAATTATTTTTAAACTAATTTTTGTTTTCTTAGTCTCCACAAATTAGATGGTTGGATTTGGCTTTAGACAAGTGGTAGAGTTGAAAGATCCTAATGTACACAATTATCATAATATATCTTCTTCTATCCTATCAAATATTTCAATTTTTCTTCTTGTGCTTTGATGTCCTCTACAATAAATTTGATAACCAATACTCTTGCCAATCCATTGTGATACTCTTTCCAATCCATTGTGATAGTCAGTCTAGCTCATCTATGTCAATTGCCTCATAAGATTCATTGACCTCCACTTGTTTTGGTGCAATGTTGAAGATTATACTATACAAGGACAAAGTTGTTGAGGTGCCCTTGGATAAACCTACTACACTTTTTTGCTAGGAACCTTCAAAATTAAAGAAGCACATCCACATAAATATTGCAATAAAAGTAGTAATTCAAGAAAGAACAAAATATTGCAATAATAAAAAACTATACTATTCTCACAAAATTACAATACAAAATCACTAGCCTTTTCGAAGAACAACCACCTTAATAGAACTTTATTTCAATATGTAAAAAAGTACATCCATCTATGTCCCTCACATTTTAAAAGACTCTGCAAAACCCTAAACCTAACACTCAAGGATTGGCATACATGTAGAATGCCACCCAAGCTAGAATCTTTTACCAAAATAAAGTTACATTCTTTATAACAATTACATTAAATGGTGTCACTTGTCTAGGCACTTCTAGTATCATAAACTATTACAAAATACTACATAATATCATTAGGATGGGATCTCCACATTAGAAAAGGGTTTATTACATAATAGTGTTAGGATGGGGTCCTAGCATACTTTTCCTTTTCAAAAATATTTGTCCTCAAAGTTGAAGACAAGGAAATTGCTATTGGAGTTGATGTAGAGACTCCCACATGGAATATTCAGGTTGTAATCCTCACATTAAATAAGAACATCAGTTATGACATAGTGACAAAGGGTGTACAATATCTTGTCCAAAATTTATTTAGGCTTGAGAATGATGGATCCTTCTTCATCTAGCTCTAGTAATATAGATTGTACCTATAACGTGTTACCAACAACCTTCTTTAGGGAAAAGACATAAAAGACTCGATGAACCTTTAAAGTGGTTGGAAGGGCCTATTTGTGGCTAGTTGATTCAATTTGTTATAACATCTAGTAGGGACTATAGTATTTGGTTAAAAGATTCTAAAATCCATGAAACTATAGGAATGATTTTTTTTAGGGCTGCATGTAGAGAAAATCCATGCCCCCCCACTTCAAAGGTGCACTCATAATGGTGATGATCAACTTATTGATGCATACAATTTTGGGCCAACTCAAGATTTACCTTAAGTTGTTAGAGGATGGTAACATCCTAGATGAGAATGGAATCAACAACTTGAACCCTAGAGCTTCCTTGAATGTAGGATGAGTTTATTGGTGTAGTAAGACCATACACTATTTCAAATGGGGTAACATTTGTAATAGTATGATATAAATTATTATACCACCATTTGGACAAAGGGAGCCATTTAACCCATCATATCATGTAGAATGTTTTTATGTAAAGTAAAAAAGGTATGTTTCCAAGCACTTGTTTACAATTTTAGTTTGACCATCATTCTAAGGGTGATAGGCCAAACTCATTTTTAGTTGAGTGCCTTGTAACTTAAATAGTTCATATAAAAATGTCTAGTAAAAGTAAGGTCCCTATCTGACACAATAGATTTGGGTATTCCATGAAGACAAAATATGGTGTCTAAAAATAATTGGGCAAATACAAAGGCTATGCAAGGATGGGCTAAGGAAAAAAAATGAGCAGACTTTATGAGACGACCCATTATCACTAGAATAATTGAATTTCCTCCTAATTTAGGTAACCCTTTAATAAAATCTATAAAACTATTTTCCCACACTTGTTTTAAAATTGGCAAGGGTTGAAGGGTTCTAGGGGAACACATAGTTTCACCTTTCATAAGTTGGCATATGTCACATTCTACCATAAATTCTTAAATATCTCTTTTTATTCACTTTTTAAAAAAATTAAGCTTGGTTGTTTCATATGTTTTTAGAAACCCATAATGTCTAATCATTGTAGATGCATGCATTTCTTACAAGATGAGTTCTCATATTTGTGACTTTTGTGGAATGATAAGTTGTTCATGATATCTCACCTTTCATATTTTTTTAGAATCCCAAAATGTCTAACCATTGGAGATGCATGCATTTCTTACAAGATGAGTTCTCACATTTGTAACTTTTTAGGAATGACAACTTGGTCATGATATCTCAAGTCTTGAACATCCTAAAAGTATCAAGGCATGATTTGGGATCTAGTTTGAGTTTGTTGATCAAAGTTTGCAAAGTGGAATCATTAGTCATTTTGTCTTTGAGATGATTGATCCACTAAGGAAGTAACGTACTTATAAAATTTAATATTTCCTAATATTCATACTATTATTATAGTGTATTGGTCAATACATTTTACTGTCCTCTTTTATAGGTGATTTCATAATCATAGTCCAACAATTTTGATACTCATATTTGTTGTTCGGGTGTGGCTAACTTTTGTTCCATGAAGTACTTAAGGCTTTGATGGTCAATTTTTATTGAAAAGTTATGCATAATGAGATATGGCCTCCTAAAATTAACATCATGTAAAATGGTGACCATCTCCTTTTTATAAGTAGAGTTATGCAAATTTTAGCTTAAAAGTGCTCTATTGGTGAAGGTCAATGTTCTTTATTCTTGCATCAAAACTACCCCAATTCCTATTGATACAAGCATCACTTTCAATTACAAATGTTTATAAAAATTAGGTATTGTTAATACTAGGGTGGTTGTCATAGATTGATTTAATTCCTTGAAATATTTCAATGTTAGTTCTAGCCAAATAAAGGAATTATTTTTCAACATGGATATTAAGGGAGCCATTATATTTCCATAATTCTACACAAATTTGCAATAATATCTAGTGAAAAAACCTTAGAGTCCCTTTAGGATTTAAGGCTTTGGCTATTCTTGAAAAATCTAAATATTTTAGGATATACTTTAACTCCTTTGGTAACAATGTGACCCAAATAGTGTACTTCTTGTAATCCAAAAGAACACTTTGACCTCTTGGCATAAAGCTAATTCTTAAAAAAAGTAGTAGGTTTTGATCCAAATGCTAGAAATGCTCTTCCCAAGAATGACTATAAATCAAAATATCATCAAAGAAGACTAGAATAAATTTATGAAGGAAGGGCTAAAAAATAAAGTTCGTAAAGCTCTAAAAATAGTCCCCTTCATGAGTCCTAAAAGTAGTTTTAGGAATGGCTTTGTACTTGATTTGAATCTAATGGTATCACAATCACAAACCCAATTTTAAGAAATATTGGGCACCATCCAACTTATCTAATAACTCATAAATTATTGGAACGGGAAATTTATCTTTAATAGTTATTTTATTGAGTTCTCTAAAATCCACAAAAAAATGCTAAGACCCATCCTTTTTTCATACTAACAACATTGGATAAGAATAGGGACTAATGCTAGGGTGAATAACCCCTACAATATGAAGTCCCTACATCGTTTTCTCAATTTTTGATTTTAAGACATATGGATACCTATAAGGGCATACATTAGGAGGAAGACTACCTAGAATAAGCTTAATAGCATGGTTGTAAGTATGAATATGGGATAATCCCTTAGGTTACTCAAAGAATCTAATGTGTTTTTTTAAATAAAATATGTAATTCCTCTTAATGGTCGTTGTCCCCATCATTTGTATCTTGTATAGAAAATAGTTAGGAAATAACTCCATTGGATGCGTTTTTCAACAATTTCTATATCTTTTGAGATGAAACCAATTGAGTAGCCCTAGAATTCATACCCCTTAAGGTGTATTTGGTTCCTTATCGATTGAATTTCATCCATCGTTCAAAAATATCCATAATAGAAGACAAAATCTTAGCCACTTTGCTCCCAAAATATCACACCCACCTAGGGGTAAAGAAAACAAACCCACCTTAAAATTATACTCCCCTATTTGTATCCTAACATTTTAACATTGTCTTTTACAAGGTAAAGTTCCTCCATTGAAATTCATGACTTCAAAGGAGTTACAAGTATTCATATAAAAATTCCTAAATTTTACCACTTTTGGATTAGTAAAGTTATGTGTGCTCCTAGAGTAAAAAATAATTTATATCCATTATCCTTTGAAGTGTCCTACCACATTCATGGTCTAAGGAGTTGATATGCCTTCTAAGGCGTGCATCAAATTTTTTTGTTGGGATTATTTTGGTGCTTATGGTTGATTTGGGTGGTCTTCTTCTTGATGATCATCATCCACCTCTAAATATTATATGGTTGGTATCTCATCCACATCCAATAAATAAAATTTTTGATGCACACATTTATGTCCTAGGGAGTACTTCTCATCACAGTTATAACATAGCCCTTGGACTCTTTTGATGTCCATCTCTTCTTGTGTCAAATTTTTGATTGTAGGATATTTGTTGGGAGGATTGGATTATGGCTTGGACAAAAATTGTGATTAGGATGGAGAGAATTTGGAGTTGCACCCTTGACCCTTAATTTTTTTATCTATCAATCTAACCAACATTATTACCTTCTATAATTTTTGTGGCCTTAACAATTTAACTTCAACTTTAATGATATCCTTAAAACCACTCACAAAATAACTTAGAAATAATTCAATATTTAAGCCAATGATATGATTGGCCAATTTTTCAAATTGAGGTTGATAGTATCGAATAGTTGAAGTTTGTTTGAATTCATAAAGGGCTCATGTCAATTATTCAAACTCGCTAGGACCAAATTAAATGCATAATTATTGCTCAAATTCAAGCCAAGTAACATCAATGTTTGCTTTTCTAAGATACTAAAACCATTGCAGGGCATCTAATTCAAGACTAAAAGAGGTAATTATGATATGCATATATTGAGAAACATTATGAAGACTAAAATATTATTCTGCTCAACACAATCATCCCTCTGGATATTTTCCATAAAACTTTAAAAATTCTATTTTGGGCAATTTAAATCCATTATTATTGTGGGTTTTTCACTTGTGATTGCTAGGTCCTTCACCCTTACAATTATAAGAACAAAATCACCCATATTTGTGGGTGTTACTAGTTAAAACATTGTTCAATTCTATAAATTTTCCATTTAATTCCTCCTTCATGTCCATTTTTTTTCTTTTCACATAGTCGAAGGAGTCATGTAAATATTTTGATTTAAACCATCCCTTATCTGACCTCCCAGATGCTCCCCGTATGAGGTTACTTGAGAAATAAACTTTTGAACAAATTCTTATACCTTTTGTTGTTTCCTAGTGCTTATAGCCTTACTCTTTAATTTTTAACCTTCTAAAGAAACTTACTAAAAATAAAAGTACTATTTTGATAGTTACTATTTTAAATAATGATCCCAAAAAAATGTTTGGATGCTATACATCAAAATAATCACCTTAAACATACAATGAGAATAGGCTAGATCTGTAGATGGTATATTTTGGCTCTCTAAATATTTTTTCTAGTCAAGTATTGTCTTTAAGTGTTGTCTATTTTTTATTTGAGTCTCGGTTCACTCAAAATTTTGACTTTTGTTTGAAAAACCCCTTAGCAGACCCTATAATATCTGTTATTGATAAAAATTTTGTCTTACTCTATAACTAATTATTTTTGGCATATATTACATTATTTGTTACATGCGAATGTACCATCTTGGATACATCATTAGATTATGAGAGTGTATTAGATTAAGGCTTGATTATTTACTTTTATGTAATGTAATAAATACACAAGTATTATTAGAATGTGCAATGATGTAAATGTGCATGGAGACCACATGTACATAAGTCTATAGGATAGGAATATGAAGAGTCATAGGAAGATAGAGGGCCAAGAGTCATCTCATTATATATAGGCCTTTAGTGAAGTAGAATAAGAGAAGAGTTAGTATATTAGATTGATAGTAGTCACAATGTAGAACTTGTATGAGGAATGGAGCATTGAGAACTCCACATATTGTAACAAGTTCAAATTATTGTGAGCTTTCATTAATGGCTATTTCATGAGTTATGTTAAAAATTTCTCATGCTATTTTAGTGCTTATTAGTTAGCCATTATCATAGTTATAATATTGTATGCTTAGTTCATTACTTGTGGAGAATGATTCAGATAAATCATCCACATCTTATTTTCCTTCAAGAAACAAAGATGTCAATACAGAATATGGACTCTATTGCTAGTAAAATTTGGCCAGCTGGAAAAGTGGTTTCCCTTAGTTCCAAGGGGACTTCTAGTGGCATTTATTGTCTTTGGGACCCAAAAGAGGTATTTATTCACCATATGGTTGGCATTTGGGATCTTCTGGCTATAGTTATTCAAAGTAGACATTCCAACCAATTTATGCTCTACATTACTATTTATGCTTCGACTGCTTTGGAGGGAAAAAGAAGACGGTGGAAGGATATAAATTATATTATATCTCATTTTCTCGAAGCCTGGATCTTGATCAGAGGAGATTTCAATACCATCCTCTCTTTTTATGAGAAAATAGGAGGAAATAGAAATTTGGATAGAAGCACTGATCTCATGAGTGAATATATTACAAACCTCCATCTAGTCAACATCCAGCCAAATAATGATCTTATGACTTGGTCTAATAGAAGGCAAGGCTTAGCTTATATAATGGAGAGACAAGATAGGTTTTTTATCTCTAAAAATTTCTTAATCCATGGTCACATTCCTAAAGTGAACATTCTTAACAATGCTAGTTTGGATCATTGGCCAGTCATGGTGGAAATGTGGAAAACCAATGTGAGTTTCTCTCCTTTCTGTTTTCAATTAATGTGGCTCAGAGATAGTTCCTTTAGACCTTGTGTGCAAAAATGGTGGAAGGAAGGTAAGCCTAGGTATGGGACTAAGATGTTCTATTTTTCCAAAATACTGCAATACATTAAATCCAAAATCAAGACTTGGAACTAGAAGGAGTTTGGGGATGTTCATAAAAAAATATGAAGTTATTTCTCAACTTGAAAATTTGAATAAGAAAATTCATTTAGATGGCCTCATAGAGAGTAGAAGTGCAAATGAAATTAAACTCACAACTCATTTAGAGGAATGGAAAAAAAGAGAAGAACTCTTATGGAAGCAAAAATCTAGAATTCAATGGCTCAAAGAAGGAGATCGAAATACAAATTTCTTCCAGAAATATCTTCTAGCTCGAAGATCACACAACTTTATTTCTTCCCTAAAATTCGATTCTAGAGATGTTGTCTAAACTTGGGATGGCATGAACTCCATTGTTGTCGATTACTTTTCCAATATTTTTTTGCTACTCCTCTTGACTCAACTTCTCAACAAAATGTTCTTCAAGCAATCCCTTCTCTTATCACTTCTAAGGAGAACTATATTTTGACTTCTCCTATTACTATCAATAAAATTCAATAGGTAGTTTTTAAAATGCAAAAATGAAAAACCCTAGGTCCTGATGGTTTTCCCTTTGAGTTTTAGCAAGAGTTCTGGGATATCCTTCATGCTGATTTATTAGAGGTGGTGGAAGAAGCTAGGAAAGCCAAAGAAATTTTGAAGGTATCAGTAAAACTTATATTACTCTTGTTCCAAAATCTCAAGAGGTTGATCATATCTCAGCTTTTAGACCTATTTATTTATGTAATGTTCTTCTCAAAATCATTACTAAGATCATGGTAGAAAGGTTGAAGCCTATTTTGCATAAGATTATTTCCCCTGAACAAGGGGGTTATGTGGAAGGGCATCAAATAGTAGATGAGATAGTTCTTTCTCAAGAAGCCATCCATTCCATGGATATGCAAAAATCTCCTTCGATCTTCATTCATTTAGACTTATCCAAAGCTTATGACAGAGTGGAATGTCACTTCCTTATCAAATTTTTGAGACAATTTGGTTTCTCTCAAGATTGGATGGATTGGATTATGGGATGTATCTCTTTAGTTTCCTACTTAGTTATTATCAATGGTAGGTCTTCTCAATCATTCCTATTGGAAATATGAGCATGGTTTGTTGTCAATGTTATCAAGAATCAGTTTTAGTGAGCAGTGCAAAATAAAGTATGTCAAGAGTGAGTTTCAGTAAGCAATGCAAGAGAAAGATTGCTTCTAGGTCTAAGGGAAATAATATTATAATATCTCTTATCATAATATTAAAGGTGGTAAGATAAGGTCTAAAGGAGCAATAGGAAGGCCCAAGAAAAATAATATTATAATATTTTATTATAATATTAAAGATCCAATATTAAGACTTAAAGTTATTAAATTAATTATAATTATTTCATTATAAATTAATTTATAATTTAATTTAATTAACCCTAAGGTTAGGGTTATAAGAGCAAAGGTTTAATTAACGCTGATGTCATATGCATTTTCCCCCTTCATCGACATCCAAAGGGATATGGCATAATGGTATAAATACCATGTGCATTTGATTACTTAATGTTGTATCTTCAATCGATACACATTGCAAATGCCTATGAATTTATGTGATCTGCGTGCAAGTAAAAGGATAATTTATTTTTATTCGACATCCATCAAAGGAACAAAGAAGTGGAGGCTTAAATCCTCATTGCCAACCTGGTGGTTGGGATAGCGGAAAGTGGTTGTGCATTGAGATGTTGATAGGTGGGAGGTCCCATGATCGAACCCCAATGATAGGCCTAGGAGTGTTTTTCTAGTATTGTTTTAAGTTTTGGCACCCAACACATGAGTCAAAGCGCACAAGGCACTTTTGAATACCAAGGTGAGAACCTAGATCACATGGTAGTTGAGCCACAACTAGGGCATTGGTGGAAGCACAATGGAGGATCGATTCCCACCAAGGGCAATTGAGGTATTTAATTTTTTAAATTAAATTTGCTCCTAAGGTTTTATTGTGGCATGAGTTTTTGAGTTTAAAGGGAGGTATAAGGTGTTTTATTAAAGTTTATTTTTGCCAATTTAATTTGAGATCTAAGGTTTTTAAGGACTGATTAAGAGTGTGGAGATTATAAGGTGTTTTGATTAAATTTTATTTTTACCAATTTAATTTGAGATCTAAGGTTTTTAAGGAGTGCTTAAGAGTGTGGGGATTTTAAGGTGTAATTGAGAATTAATGTTTTGAATGGTAAAATATTTTTCAGGAAATATTTGAATGGAATTTTGAGAAATGTTTTGCTACCTAACCTTTGAGATTGACAAAGACAGTGATTGTGATTGAGACAAGTTTTAAGGTCAAATATTCTTCAAACAAAATGTATGGGTATATGATCCTTGTGAGTGAAATATTGTTGGGTTGGATGTTGTGAATGCTTAGTTAGAGTGAAAAGGTTTGTTTGATAAGCATTGTTGAGTAAGATTTTATGTGCATGATTGGTGAATGTTTGTGAGAACATTTGAGTGAGAAATTGAGAACTATCTTGAACTAGGGTTTGTGCAAAATCATGAGTATCATTGTTATATAAACATTGTTGGAAATATTGGAGTAAGCTTTCATATGTTTGACTAGGGTTTGTCAAATATCATCAGTATCATTGTTATGTGAATCATATTAATTCAAGGTTTGAGATTCATTGTGTGAGTTTTTAAAAGCATTGTGAAACACTTGTTTAGGGTTTGTAAACAAGTTGTATTTAATTGAATGATTGGTTGAGTGGAGTTGATTGAGCATAATTGATTGAAAGCATTAGAGTGATATTTCAAGTTCTACGAAAAAAAATTTTCTTTACTAATTTGAGAAAGAGATTGAAAGTGATTGAGTGTGAAACATATTGAGTCTCTTACCATTCTCTATATGTTTATGTGGTTAAACAAAATTCTGAGTGAAATTTGTTTGTGATATTGAAGAGGTTTTCTAGAAAATATTAAGTTGAGTTTTGTGAGTGTGAAACATATTGAGTCTCTAACCATTCTCTATATATTTCTAAATTCAAACAATATTCTATGTGAAACTTGTTTGTGGGATTGAAGAGATTTTTTGTGATATATTGTGTTGATTTTTATATGCAAGTTTGCAATTGATCTAAACAAGCTTTTATGAAAGCTTGTGAGATGATTTAAGTAAGTCCTAGAGTGGACTTAAGGACATAGTTGAGTAAGCTTTTGTGAAAACTTAAGGATATATTTGTGTGAGCTTTTGTTGAAGCTTACAATCATATTGGACAAGTCTTGTTGGATACTTGTTGAGCAGATTTGAGACAAGTATTGGTGAAGACTTGTTGAGCAGATTGGACAAGTTCTTGAAAGAACTTGTTGGACATATTTGAGGTAAGTCTTAGAGAAAACATGAGACCAGATTGGATAAGTTCTTGAGAGAATTTATGGATAGATTTGAGGTAAGTCTTGGTGAAGATTTGTTGAGAATATTGGACAAGTTCTTAAGAGGACATGTGGATAGATTTGGGACAAGTATTTGAGAAGACTTTTTTTTTTTTTTTGGTGGTGGCCACAAGGGGTAAACATACTGTGACCATGAGGGAATCATTACATAACATATCCACAACATGTGAGGCGAGAGATTTGAACCTGGGCCTCTCAGCAACTAGAGAGGTTTAACTACCCACTTGCTCTCCAAATCCTCTACATGGGTGGATCAAACTAATTTATAGTGGAAAACACCCCTTTCGAGGTGCCACTTTCAACAGTTTGGGCATAGGAGAAATAGAGCCTTTTCGGCCTCTACCAGCACATAGGACATTCCTAACTATACCATATATCTACAGGATGGAGACAAGGGGAATGGAACCTGGGTCGGCCTCTACCAGCACCCAGGGCATTTACCACTGCACCACAACAAGTAGATATAATCTTAGCCACTAGGGCAACTGCCTGTATTGAGAAGACTTGAGAGCAGAGTTGATTGATTAATTTTTTCAAGCTTTGTGTTAAGGCTTGGGGTAGATCTATTAGAGTTGATTAGTGATTGGATTAAGATTTGTTTTAAGGCTTGAGGAAAAATTTGAGGATAGATTTTGGTGCATATTTGAGGATAAGTTTGTGCCAGACCATAGACAAAGATTGAGTAGATTTATGCTATAATGAAGGATTGTGTTTAGTGCATATTTGAGATATATATTGAGTATATTTGTGCTAGACCAAAGGGCTATGTTTAGTGTATATTTAAGATAGAGATTGGGCTGATTTATGCTATATTGAAGGACTATGTTTAGTGAAGATTTGAGATAGAGATGAGAGCAAGCTTTGGAGGTGATAGAGCAGAGGATAATAGTCTCCAATGGATAGAGATCCATTCACCAAAGTAGTGAGTATAGAGGTATTTAGTGGAGAGATCCACAACCCAGAGTAGTGGAGGCAGTAGTCTTCTAGAGGTTCACTATCTAGAGTAGAGGAGGAGGTATCTAGTGGATAGAGATCCACAAACCACTTGAGGGTATTGGTGTCATCTATGGATAGAGATCCATAGAATTTATTAGGGTATTGGTGTCTCTTTTAGATATAGGTCCATAAATATTGTAATAAGGAAGGATTCCCAAGATATTTGTTGATAAAATATTAGTGAAACATTTTCTCTGTGGAGTAGCCCACATTGGGTGAACCACATTAAATTGGTGTCTCTATTGTGTGTGGTGATTTATGCATTACTTTGATTACTACTATTGATATTGCCATTGATATATTGGATAATATTATTTGAGAAAAAAAAAGTAAAAAGTGATCTTATACTGTTCACCCCCTCCTCTTAGTATAATCTTGTGTTATTCAATTGGTATCAGAGTGGGTTCCTTCAGAAGAGTTTAACAACTTGAAAGAAAATTTCACAAGAACATAGATGTATTCTCAATATGGGTCTTCAGGGATCTCAGCACCATTTTTCTATGGGAATAATTATGTACTTTGGAGTATGAGAATGAATATTCACCTAATGGCACTTGGAAATAAAATTTGGCAAGCAATTGAGGATGGATACATATCGCCAGCTACTCCACCTATAGATAAATATGGTAAGCTCATACATTTACACAATTCAAAGGCAATGAATGGAATTTTAATGGGTTTACATGAAATAGAGTTTATAAAGGTTATGCATTGCACATAAGCAAAGCAAATTTGGAATAAGTTGAAAGGTATACATGTAGGAGACAAAAAATTCAAAAGGGTAAAGTTGCAAAATTACAAGAGAACACTTGAAGACCTAAATATGAAGGATGAGGAAAACATTGTTGCATGCCTACTTTTTGTGGATAAGGTTGTTAACTCCATGCAAGGAATTGGGCTTAAAGTTGAAGAAATAGATGTTTGTGATAAGATTTTAAGCTCACTCCCAAAAAGGTATAGTGAAAATATTTTAGCTATATAAAAGTCAAAAGATATAGAACTTTTGACAAGGGATGAATTACATGGGATTCTCACAGTTTTTGAGATGAGAATAAAAGAGGAATCTATTCCCCAGAAGGAAGCAACTTTTAAAGCTACTAAGAAGACAAAGGGTAAGATGTCAGATTCAAGCAATGAGTTAACTAGTGATGAAGAAGCAAATTATGGAAAAAGGAACAAGGACTCAAGAAAGTATAAAGGTACAAAATCAGTTAGATATTGTAATTGTGGTAAATATGGCCACTATGCAACTAATTTTCTAGAAGCTAGAAATAGTAGTGAAGATGAGAAAAAAGATTGTAAGGACAAGGAAAAAAGAAAATATAGGTATCAAAATAAAATCAGGGATGAACAAGGCAAACAAGGAAATAAGTTTTTCCAAATGTATAAGAAGAATTTTTATGCAGAAAAGGCATGTAAAAGTTCAAGTGATTGTGATGGAAGATCCTCAAATAATGATGAAGATGAAATTCTATTTTTGGTAGAAGAAAAAGATGATGTTAGAAAAAGGGCACCAACGATTCTCAAGTGTTTTAGATGTGGTATGATCATATTTAAGATAGTTGTACAAGAAATGGATTCAGTTTTAGTGAAGATGCTAGTTAAGGTCTAGAAGGAGAATTTCTTCTTATGGCAATAGAAGAAGAAGGAAGTGTTTCTAGTGGAAATAAATTATAAAGGAATAAATATTATTCCAAAGACAAATAATTAGAGGAAGAATAAAAAAAATGAGAAGTTGATCTTGAGGGTGAGATCATTTATTCCCTTGATGAATGATGGCAAGAAAATAGAACTCAAAACTCAAGCTTCAATTTCAAGAATGTGATGAAGAGAAAGGAAAGCTTATAGAGGATCTAACCAAATCAATAGTTAAGACAAGGAGATTCAAAGAGAAGTTAGAAACCAAGGTTCTATAATGTGAAAGGTTAGAGCAAGAAGTAGCTTCATTAAGGAAGGAAGTAAAATATTCTAAAGACAAGCTACACATGTTTGGGAGAAGCTCAAAGAAATTGGATAATATTATCAAGGTATAAATATCTTCATCAAACAAGACAAGACTTGGTTTTGAATAGGAACAAAAGGAACAAGTATAAGAGTCAATATCAACCTCCAAAGAATAAGAAACTTTAGAAGAGGAGAGTGTAAGAGAAAGTGAGACTTCTGAGGATGAGTTGGATAATAGAAATTTAAAAAAAAAAAGGAATAATGCACAAATAAGGAACAAATGGAACAAGAAGCAACACTAAGTAAAAGAGACTAAGAGACCAATGGGGTCAAGGAAAGGTAGTTTTAATGGACATTGCTTCTCATGTCATAGGTTTGAATACAAGGCTATACAGTGTAGGACACATGAAAGATAGGAATATGGAAATTTCAGAAACATGCATCTCTTTCAAGGGTATTGCTACTCTTGTAATCAGTTTGGTCACAATGCAGTTAATTGCAGGGTTCATGATAGGAATGGATATGGCTTCACCAAGAGAAACCCCAAGATATTTTCACCTCTAAGTAATAACAACATTAAGTGTTATACATACAATAATGTTGGGCATATAGCCAAGTGGTGTAGAGCAGAACTTCTAGAGTCAAGCAAGAATAGGAATATCATAGGAATTCGAAGGATCATTTGAGGAAGAAGGTGTACAAAGGTAAATATCAGTGTATGCTAGGAGTAGAGATACTCCCACCCCAAAATTAACCACCTCAAGAGGAGGTGGCGAGGGGCTAAGCTAAGAGTCTCATTCTTAGCCCCAATCCCTAAAGGTGGCCCTTTGTCATTGATGTCAAAGGGGGAGATATTTAATTTAGGGGGAGAGCATTCAGTTAGGGGGAGCAATTTCTCAAGGGGAGTAGAGCAGAAAGAGGTGAAGGAAATGGTAAAAGGTAAATGGGTTTCCATCAATGACAAAGGGCAAGATTTTTGGAAATATGAGCAAGGTTTGTTTTAATGGATGTCAAGAATCAATTTCAGTGAGCAGTGCAAAAGGAAGGATGTCAAGAGTTAGTTTTAGTAAGCAATGCAAGAGAAAAATTGCTTCTAGACCTAAGGAAAATAATATTATAATATCTCTTATTATAATATTCAAGGTGGTAAGATAAGGTCTAAAGGAGCAATAGGAAGGCCCAAGAAAAATAATATTATAATATTTTATTATAATATTAAAGGTCTAATGTTGAGAGCCCAAGAAAAATAATATTATAATATTTTATTATAATATTTTATTATAATATTAAAGGTCTAAGGTTAAGACCTAAAGTTATTAATTTCATTATAAATTTATTTATAATTTAATTTAATTAACCCTAAGGTTAGGGTTATAAGGGCAAATGTTTAATTAACGTCAACATCATATGCATTTTCCCCCTCCACCGATGTCTAAAGCGAGATGGCACAATGGTATAAATACCATGTGCATTTGATTACCTAATGTTGTACCTTTGATCGATACACATGGTGAATGTCTGCAAATTTTTGTGATATGTGTGCAAGTAAGAGGACAAAGTTTTTATTTTATTTGGTGGCCACCGAATGGAAAAATGAGTGGAGGCTTAAAGCCTCATTGCCAATCAAGTGGTTGGGCTAGAGACAAGTGGCTATGCATTGAGACGTTGACAGGTGGGAGGTCCTGTGATTGAACCCCGGTGATAGGCCTGGGAGTGTTTTTTGGGCATTGTTTTAGGTTTTGACACCCAACACGTGAGTCAAAGCACACAAGGTGCTATTAACTACCAAGGTGAGTGCCTAGCTCACGTTGTAGTTAAGCCATAGCTAGGGTGATGGTGGAAGCGCAGTGGGGGATCGAATCCCATTGAGGGCAATTGAGGTATTTAATTTTTTAAATTAAATTTTCTCCTAAGGTTTTATTGTAGTATGAGTTTTTGAGTTTAAAGGTAGGTATAAGGTGTTTTGATTTAAGTTTATTTTTGATAATTTAATTCGATATCTGAGGTTTTTAAGGAGTGCTTAAGAGTGTGGATATTATAAGGTGTTTTGATTAAAGTTTATTTTTTCCAATTTAATTTGTTATCTAAGGTTTTTAAGGAATGCTTAAGATTGTGGAGATTATAAGGTGTACTTGAGAATTGATGTTTTGTATGGTAAAATATTTTTGAGGAAATATTTGAATGGAATTTTGAGAAGGTTTTTGCTATCTAACCTTTTAGATTGGCAAAGAGAGATATTATGATTGAGATAGTTTTTGAGAGAGTATAATTGTTATGTAAATCATATTAAGCCAAGGTTTGAGATTCATTGTGTGAGTTGTTGAAATCATTGTGAAAAACTTATTTAGGGTTTGTAAACAAGTTGTGTTTCATTGAATGATTGGTTGAGTGGAGTTGATTGAGCATAATTGATTGAATGCATTGGAGTGATAGTTCAAGTTCTATGAAAAAAATTGTTCTTTAATTATTTGAGAAAGATATTAAAAGTGATTGTGTGTGAAACATATTGAGTCTATTACCATTCTCTTTATGTTTCTATGGTTAAAAAAAATTCTAAGTGAAATTTGTTTGTGAGATTGAAGAGGTTTTCTGGAAAATATTAAGTTAATTTTTGTGAGTGTGTAATATATTGAGTCTCTAACCATTCTCTATATGTTTCTAAACTCAAACAATATTCTGTGTGAAACTTGTTTGTGGGATTGAAGAGGTTTTCTGTGAGAGATTGTGTTGAGTTTTATATGCAAGTTTGCAATTTATCTGAACAAGTTTTTGTGAAATTTTGTGAGCTAATTTGAGTAAGTCCTAGAGTTGACTTAAGGATAGAGTTGAGTAAGATTTTGTGAAAGCTTAAGGACAAATTTGTGTGAGATTTTATGGAAGATTACAATCATATTGAATAAGTCTTGGTGGAGACATGTTGAGCAGATTTGAGACAAGTCTTAGTGAAGACTTGTTGAGCAGATTGGAAAAGTTCTTGAGAGACCTTGTTGGACTGATTTGAGGCAGTATTAGAGAAGACTTGAGAGTATATTGGAAAATTTCTTGAGAGAATTTGTGGACATATTTGAGGTAATTCTTGGTGAAAACTTGTTGAGCAAATTGGACAAGTTCTTGAGAGGACTTGTGGACATATTTGAGACAATTATTTGAGAATATTTGAGAGCATAGTTGATTGATTTATTTGTTCAGAATTTGTGTTAAGGCTTGTGGAAGATCTGACAAATTTGATTAGTGATTGGATCAAGCTTTGTGTTAAGGCTTTAGGACATATTTGAGGACAAATTTTGGTGTAGATTTGAGAACAGGTTTATGTCAGAACAAAGATAGATATTGAGCATATTTGTGCTAGACCAAAGGATTGTGTGTAGTATATATTTGAGATAGATATTGAGTAGATTTGTGCTAGACCGAAGGACTATTTTTAGTGTATATTTGAGATAGATATTAAGCATATTTGTGCTAGACTGAAGGACTATGTTTAGTGAATATTTGAGATAGAGATTGAGTAGATTTGTGCTAGACTAGAGGACTATGTTTAGTGCAGATTTGAGACAAAGATGAGAGTAAGCTTTGGAGGTGGCAGAGCAGAGATAGTCTCTAGTGGATAAAGATCCATTAGCCAGATAAATGAGGATAGATGTATTCAGTGGAGAGAGATCCACAACCCAAAGTAGTGGAGGCAGTAGTCTTCTAGAGGTTCACCATCTCGAGCAGAGGAGAAGGAGTTCTCCAATCGATAGAGATAAACAAACCAACTAAGGAGATTGGTGTCTCCTATGGATAGAGATCCATGAACATGATTAGGGGATTAGTTTATAATTTGGAGAGAGGTCCATAAACATTGTAATAGATAAGGATTCCTAAGATATTTGTTGAGAAAATATTAGTGAAATATTTTCTCCATGGAGTAGCCCACATTGGATGAACCACGTTAAATTGGTGTCTCTATTGTGTGTGATGATTTGTGCATTACTTTGATTACTATTGTTTATATTACCATTGATATATTCGATAATATTGTTTGATAAAAGAAAAGTAAAAAGTGGTCTTATACTATTCACCCCCCCTCTCAGTATAATATTGTGTTCTTCAATTCCTAGCTTCTGGAGGTATTAGGCAAGGTGACCCGCTATCCCCTTCTTAATTCATCATTCTTGTTGAATGCTTGGGTAGGACTTTAACCAAAAAGAGAGAAAAAAAAACCCTTGAGGGAGTTACCATTGCTCATGGAGCTAGACCTATATCCCATCTTAAATTTGTTGATGGCTCTATTATCTTAGGTAAAGCTATAGTTAAGGAAACTTCTAATATTAAGAAAATCATTAGCTATTTTTCTAATTCTACTAGGCAATTGATCAATGAAGATAAATCAAAATTTATTTTCTTTCACTACTCTACCAGAAAAAAATCCATGGTCTTGGAGAAATTAATATATAAGAAGACCTCCCTTATGATCACTTATTTAGGTATTCCCATCAATATTCAAAGGAAGAAAAAATTTTGGAATTGGTTGTTTGAGAAAGTCAAGAAGGAAATTGGAAAGTGGACCAACATGTGGTTTTCTTTTGGAGGTAGAATTACCTTGGTAAAATCAATCCTTCAAGCTATTCCTATTTATGTTTCTTTCGATTTTAATATCCCAAAGGCTATTATTCAAGAACTGGATCAAATCAATTATCAGTTCCTTTGTAGTGGTACTAAGAAGAAAAGAAAATGGGCCTTGGTGAAATGAGACACTTTATGTCTTCGTAAGGATGAAGAGGGGTTAATATTATGGTCTTCTATTAATAAAAACAAAGCTTTAACTGCTAAATTATATTGGAGGATGTTGCATAACACCAATGCTCTTTGGGCCAATAATATTCGTGATAAACATGCTAAGAACAAAAGTCTTGAAGACCTTGTTCGCTATCAATTGCGATGGTGGAGCCTCTCAGACTGGGGGTGCAGAACTTATTTAGTACAGATCTAGACATATTCTATTGTACCATTTTTGTGTGTAAGATCGAGGATCTACACAGTTGTAGCCTACAGATATTTTTGACATATGTTGATGTACTATTTAATATATATTTTTGATACACACACACACACACACACACACACACACATATATATATATATGATCTGACATTTGAGACTCATTATATGTGCAACTTTATTATGTATTTTATGTTTATGAGATGCATATGGATGCAATGCTTATATGTTATGCTTATTTGATGCTTTATGATGTGATGTATGGATGACATGCACTAGATAGCTATGGAATGTATGATTAGATGCGATGATATACATGTGTAGATGGACTACTTATGATGAATGTATATGAGTGCAATATTTTATATTAAATGCATGTGTAATTTACTATACTTGCATTCGTTTAGTTTATGTTGTTTATGACATAATTTATGCCATGTATGTATTGCATAATTTTATAATAATATTTTACTGTAAATGAACATGTATGCTTTAATCACTTAAACATAATGTATGAATGCAATGAGTTTGACAATATAATGGATGACACCACAAAATGTGTAACGATTATGAAATATATTTGCTATATTTTATTATATGAATTAATCAATTGGACACCCATATGTGAGATGCAATGATATATTGTTTATGTTCATAAGTTTTTGTAAATTAAAAGAGTATGGATAGTATATTCAGTGGCCATTTAAATATCATTTCTGGCATCCATCCGGTATCTAAACTATATTATGAATAGTCTAATAAACAAACTCTCATAAAATAAATTGATATTTGATGATTGCAATTTGATTGATTGTTGTTATTTGAGAATTTTTGAGGTTTTCCATGAGACTCAAACACCCTAGTTGACTTATCAAAAGTTGTATACTAACCATACTAGACTTCTGAAACATAAGGCTTTCACTAGGATAGACCCAACTATTCATTACCCATGTGTGTGCAAATGAGTATATTAGATAAGACATAAGCATACCCCGATGTTAGGTGAGATTTTTTTAGCCCATTTCTAATATTGGGTATCCTCAAATTTTTATCCAATCCTAGGTTTTGATTTCAGTTGGATTAGACCACTAGGTGATATAGGACACCTGAAGCTAGCTCTTCCACATTCAAACATTGGTCTGCATAAAATCAGGATGCTAATGTATCAGATATATCATTGTACATAATGTGTGGTAGTACTGACAATTCCAGGGATTCAAGTTCACTCCCTTATTTTTTTCAATTTATTGAGATACTTGCTCATATAAAGTGATAAGAATCACTGTTTATTTTGTACTTTTATTTTAGTGATAAAAACCACTGTTTATTTTGTACTTTTCTTTATTTTTTTCTCTTTGAGCAAGGGATTTGATACTAATTTGATTTTTGTAAACTTGAACTTGATTTGACTTGATTTTTGGGATTTCACTCTGGGATTTGATTCAAGAATTTCTTTTTGGGATTTGATTCAGGTATTTTTCTTCTTTTAACATAATCAAGGGATTCATATGGGTAGGGAAAACTTGTTCTTTTGACAATTGTCAGCATTTAACGGATGATCCGCATAGGGGGATAAGCAAGATAAACTTTTCACCTCAGGATACCTAGTCCTGCTTTGTAGCTTTCATATTTCCCTTGTCCTAATTAGGATTATTTAGTTTGTGAATTAGTGACAGGATTCTGATATGCTAAGTGTTATCGAAACTAGACCTCATCTACAAAAGCAAAGAAATATTTCTACCAACTCTTGATAAGACCTCTAGGTATGGTTGAATGATTACAAAACCCTAGTATATTATTCATAGAAATCGGAGGGGTTGTGTAGAAAAACATAATTACTCACAAGGGTGATGAATGAAAATTATAATGCATAGATGCATGATTGAAATACAAATGTGGTGTTTTTTATCAGATTGTAAACACAACTTATTCTAATGCAAGTGCGATAGATGGAAATACCTAATGCAATGCAAAATGAAATGTATGTGCAAAGAAAATGAAATGCATGCGGTAAATGGAATGCAATGATGCAAATGAAATGTAATGCAATGTTTTTGAATTTTTGATATATATATATATATATATATATATTTATATTTTATAACTTTTTTATTTGACCAAATGGCTTACAAACGCCTTTGGAGCCTTTTACTAGATGATCAAAGGGCTTATAGATGCCTTTGGATCCTTTTATTGGATTGCCAAAGGGCTTACAAATGCCTTTGGAGCATTTTAATATTTTTAGGCATAAAATGCTTTAAGATGAAGGCTTTTGAGAGGTTCAGGCTCTTCAAACTCTTTAAGTGATGTTAAGCAATATGTCCCAAGTCCAACCTTCTCAGAGATGATATAAGGACCTAACTAATTAGCTACAAATTTGTTTCACAATTTTGATGGCAAACTTGAATTTTGTTGGTTCTATTTCAACACAAGATCACCAACCTCAAAGTATCTCATATGGACTTTGTTATTGTAATATCATTTTAGGTGCTCTTGATAAATGCAAATATTCTCGAGAGCATTCACGTGGTATTCATAAAGTAACATAAATTTATCTAGGTGAGCTTGTAGTGCAGTGTCATCATCAATAAACTCTTTCAATGTGATGCGTAGCATTGGAATTTCCAACTCTAAGGGCATAATGGCCTCAACGCCATATACTAGTGAAAATGGAGTTTCCCCAGTGGGTGTCCTAATTCTAGTCCTATAAACCCATAATGCAAGGGGTAGCTAGATGTACCAATATTTGTGGTGCTCCAATATCATCTTTTCAATATCTATACCATTGTCTTGTTTGAAGCCCCAACTTGCATGTACCTACGAATAATATGGAATCAAAAAACTGTGTTTGATCCTGTACTTGGAAATCAAATCCCTCATAGTTTTATTTTTGAATGACGTACCATTGTCCAAAATTATATTGGATGGTATCCTAAAATGACTTATGATATTTGGTGAGTATAAAATTAGTAATACATGCTCCAGTTGTCATTATTAACGATATTGCTTCCACCCACTTAGTAAAATATTCAGTAGCTATGATAATGAATGTATGCCAGCTTGATGATGGAGGAGAGATCTTACCTATTAAATCCAAACCCCACTGAGCAAATAGCCAAGTCGCTTGAATGGGCTGCAAGGTCTGTGATGGCAAGCATGCAATATTAGCATGATGCTAACATTTAATGCATTTCCTGACATACACATTGCAATCCTTCTCCATAGTAGGCCAAAAATAGCCCATACGAAGGATGCGCTTGATGATAGCCATGCCGCTGAAATGGCCATCACACATACCATTGTGAGCTTGCAACACTACCCAAGATGATTCTTGGGGTGCAATACAATGAAGGAGAACTCCATAATAGCTTTGATGATATAATATGTCTCCTAAAAAGACATACTTTATCACTTTCTATTTAAATGTGTGTTTCGTGGCACACGACAATCCCTGAGGGATTACACCAAGCTTTAGGAAGTTGTGTATCTGTGACATCTAGTTCTGATAAACCTTAGCCTCAACTAAGATAACATACTCCCCTTATGGTTTGATATTTGTAAATGTAGATTGGGAAACAACCTTATGTTGAATGGTGGTATCATTCCTTGTAGGACCTTGCAAGATCAATGATCCCCAAGGTGCTCTCTTAAGAAAATATTTGGCTTTGTAGAGTCATTAATAGTTCGGTTCTACCTAAATTATGTTGATTGACTCTTTGTTATCCAAAGCTTCACATTGCACAACGGAGCGTGACAATGCTTTTACATGGATGGTAGTAAAATCGGTAGATGGATTTTGAGGGATTAAGGATCCCAAATATGCCATAGTATCTATGAATATATTCGACAAATGAGGGATTGCCTCAATTTTTTACCACTCCAACTGATCTAGATAAGTATCAACAAGATCTTTGTAGGCCTTCAATACAGGATACCTACATTATAAAATTCCCTTCACTTGGTTGACAATGAGAAGGAAATCGCCAAAGATATTTAACATTTTAATCTTCATGGCGATAGCTCTTTGGAGGCCCAAAATTAAGGCTTCGTATTCTGCATTATTGTTAGTGCAAGGAAAGTCTAACTTGAATGACAAGGGCATGGGAGCACCTTGCATTGTAAACAACACTATTCCTACACCATCTTCTTGCTCACACTTCGAGTTGTCGAAGAACAAGGTCATATCAGCTTTGTTATATGGTTCTTTAGGTTTAGGTGCTTCTGATACTGCAAAAATTGCATCATCAAGTAGCTTTATGGTGATATGCCTACTATTATCTAGATGCACCTTAGCCAATTGATCAGCTATGACCTATCCCTTAATGGAATTTTGGCTAATGAATTCTAAATCAAATTTTGTCAACAACATGATCCACTTTACAGTGCATGTATTATGATACATCTTGCTCATCATATACTACAAAGTATTTTGTTTTGATATGACATACGTCATATGACTTAACATATAATACCACAATTTATTTGTAGCGAACACTACTACTAAACACAACTTTTCCATGTAGGCATATCCTAGCTTGTAACTTACCAAGGTTTGACTAATGTAATATATGGATTGCTCTTTGTCTTGAACATTCTTTTGGGCTAACATGATTCCCAATGTAAAATTAGTTTCCAATATATAGCAGGAATGGTACATCTGGTCTCAGTGGAGCTAGTATTAATGGTTTCGCCAGGTATTGCTTAATCTCAGTAAAGGCTACTTGACAGTCCTAGTACCAATTGAATGGGATCCCCTTGTGTAGCAATCGATTCATGGGTTGAAATTTGTCTGATAATTGTATGATAAATCACTTTATGGATGCTAATTTACCCTACAAGATTCTTAATTCCTTTATATTCGTGGGGGGACGCATTTCTAAAATAGCCTTGACCTTTGCTAGGTCAACTTCAATGACTCATTTTGAAATTATGAATCCCAAAAGTTTTCCTAAAGTTATGCCAAACATGAACTTCTTAGGATTAACCCTGACATTATGCTCTAATAGGTGATCGAAGACCTTTCTCAGGACCTCTACATGCTCTAAATGCAACAATGACTTTGCCAAGTCATCGATATAATCTTCCAAGATCTTATGCATGTAGTCATAAAAGATATATGTCATAGTATGTTGATATGTAGCACCAGTAATCTTAAGGTTGAATGGCATAAACTTATAGTAAAATTTCCCACATGGCATTATGAATGCGTTTTTATGTTGGTCTTTGGGATTAATCCGAATTTGGTTATAACCAAAAAAACCATCCATTAAGGAGAGCATTTCATGACCTGCAGTTGCATCTATGAGAGCATTTATGTTCGGTAACGAAAATGAATCCTTTGGTGTTTCCCTATTGAGGTCTCTAAAATCCATAATGATATGGATTCTTCCATTAGGTTTTCCTACAGGTACCATGTTTGATACCCATTTTGGTTAGTTTATGGAAATGATAAACTCTACATCCAACAGCTTCTGCAATTCATCTTTAACCATTAAGGCTACTTTTAGATGCATCTTCTTGAGTTTCTGGTTGACTAGATTCTTAGAGAGATCTAGTGAAAGGTTATGAGTAACTTTGGATCTAGACTCGACATCTCATTATAAGTCCAAGAAAAGAGATCAGGTCTCTCTTTTAGTAGAGGGACAAGGTTGGAATGCTCATTAGGAGATACAGTTTCTCCAAATTTAACCTTCCTAGGATTGGTGGGATCATTACTGATATCCACTTCAAAGGTTTCCTCTATTGACATGAGGGATCCCTCCTCAAGCTTGTGAGGCGTAGGGATAAAGTGGATGTCATATGTTAGGTTTATGGGTTCCACATTGGAAGCATAATTAGCATGATAAACATCATGTGCATAGCCTAGCACAAAATGAAAAGGTTGCAACATTTTTTGTTAGGAAAGAAATATTTAGGCTCTAGTGGTGAGTTAGCGTGATCCCAATCAATAGCATCTACATCAAGACATAATGTTTTGGAGGGGTTGGCTGGGTTGTGAAGTGGATTTGGTCAAATAAATGGAGATCATATTGATGGAATGGATCATGTATCCAAGACCATGTGCATGTGACTCTAAATTTATATAACTTCCATCCCCAAGATGTGGTTCTATGGGTATGGGGATATCTGGATCCGGACTATGGATAGAATCAAAATAATATTGCTAGGATCAAGGAGCTCTTTGAATGTTGGTGGATCAGGTAAGATCATATGATAAATCCTATATAAATTAGGAGCTCTTCCTCTAATGCGAGGATGGAGATTGATATCTCTACGCATATCCTCTATAGTGTAAGGTGCATTATGATGACGCAAGTGGGGAGGTCCCAAGTCGGCTCTCTCTATTTCATATTCATCATCATTGTCATAATAGAAAACTTTAATGCTACCAATTAGAATTGGGAGATCAATAATATGGGGCCCCATGAAATCCCACTCTCGATAACTGCTATTGCCCATGGAGGATTGCTCATCCTTGATGACTATCTCCAAAGGTAAAAAAATGACATAAATTAAGAGGTCCCAAGTAAGCCAACTTAGTATCATCCTTATATTGCTCATTGTTCGAGGACTCATCATCACCATAACTCTCATATATGCAACTCATTCCACCTATCTCAAACATGGACTCTGCTATATCCTCATCAACATGATCTTCTAACTCAAAATCTATCTCTATGCTAGCGATTTGAACCTGCAGGCATGTATCATCAGCTATCTCACGAATTTTTTCATATAAGGTGTCTCTTGGGATATGCTCTAGATTGGTATCCACCAATATGTCTTCGTGATATGTCTCAGGTGGTTCTATAGTGATGCATGATACTAATTGGTTATCCCTTCGAAATATGAAGGGATTGGGGTGATAAGGATTGAAATCAACTTCACCCTCCAAACTAAGGTATAGGTGGTCTAAAGATATCGTGAGGAGTTCATCTTATCCTCCAATATAATATTGTAACCTGAACCTATCAGTAGGAAAATGATACTACGGTTCGTAAGGCCTCCTATGCCCCTGCTCGAATAATCTAAGATAGTAACCATACCAATGGTAACGTTTGAAATATCATAAGGCGTACTTCAAGTTAGATAATGAAAATTCATGGCAAATGATTCATCATCGTCCTCATCCATGGAAGTGGGATATGTAAGCTAGTCGAGTCCATAGATGAAATTGGTTTGGTTAGGAGGTACCCCCAATGGTACCACCATCCCTATGGGAATATGATGGGCTTGTGATCATTCCATGTCTTATGTAGTATTGATGATCGACGTAAATGTCACATTCTGCACAATATATTCCTCTAATCTAGGATTAACCAAATGAATGGTCATCTATGGTGTAGATGACCTTGCTAAAGATACAGGTGAAGCAGGCTGAGCTACCTCTTTGACTTCTCCTTGAGCATCCTCTACTTCCATGGGAGTAAGAACCTCGATAATAACTAGTTTGGGCACTCACTTTATCTTTTTTTTTCCCATATTTGCCTTTAGGTTCTTATCATCCCAACGCATTATGGATGCATATTATTTAGTAGAAGCAGCTATCATGTGCTTTGATCATTGAGCTATGAAATATTGTAGGTTTTGCACACACTTATTTTATTTTTCCTCTCGACTCTTTGATCAACAACATTGGTCGTATGTCTAGGTGTGTTGAGGGAAGCATGGAGTCCCTCAAAAAATATGTTAAATTCACGCATTTGAATTTTTTTTCATCTAAAGGAACCACATGAAATTGTTCGTCATGCACATATTTGATACATTTATGGATAATGGAAGGGACATAATGCATTTCTCTTATCCAAGGCCACCCTAGAAGTATATTGTACTGCATAGAACTTTCAATAACATGTCACATCACAAGGATGGTCTTCAGTATCACATGAATGGGTAAGACTACAGTGCTGATAGTTGAGCATAATGCATCATTAAAATATCTCAATGTAAATGCAGAAGGTATGATATGCATCTTCGGCAACTTCAAGTATGTCAATTCCTTGGTCGTGATTATATTGATTGATAATCCTATATCAATCAAAACCCACTTGAAAGATTTGTGGTTTACACACACAATAATATGAAGGGATGGGTCTATAGTGAAAGTGGAAACCATATTGATTTCATGATCATAAAATTGTATAATCAGTTCCTAAAACTGTTGCACGTATCCCATGAAGTGTGTGAATGCTTTAGAATCCTAGGACTGCACTTTTATGGACCTCAAAATTTCCATAAGTGTCTCCTAGTGCTTGGGGGATAGCAAAATTATCTCATAAATAGAAAACATTATTGGAGTCATCTATAGATTTTGAACTAACCTACTTCTAATTGTCACCACCGGTCTAGTTGGTGGGCCTAGCACATTTTAGGCTACCCTTGGAGGAGGAGGAGCTTGGACTCTAATGGGCAATGGAGGTTGATTTGGTATTTCATACCTCGCATATGTTGTGATGACATTGACCATTCCGATGAACCCATGGGTTGGTGGTTCTATGCGTACTTGATTGACCTAGCCAAAATTTTTCCTTGGCACCTCATGGTTGGGTAGAGGATTCTTATAAATCCCCATATTTTGATTGTCATACACTTGCGGGTTGTCCACAAGAAGCATACCTCTTTTGATCATATTTTGCACTAAATTTTTGAATGACCAACATACCTCTATGTTGTGGTCCTTCGTTTGATGAAAGATGCAATATTGATCATCCTTATACCCCTTAGGCTTGGGTTGATTAGGATCCACTAGTTTGACTTTTGGTAATTTTATTGCCTTTGCCTCACACAACTAATGGAAAATCGATATCAACAATTTTGATAATTGAATGAATATGCGAGGAGGGCATATTTCTTTATCCTTACCCTTATGGTTGTTTTTGCACTGCTCATATTGCGTAGGAGGAGGTTGGGCTTGATAATTTTGTTATTGTTGTCCCTTATACCCTTTTTTAAGGTTTAAAACCACTTGATTTACATGGGCCAGCTTGGCCTATTGTTTTTCAGTGCTCTTCTTGTTCCATTCCTTCTTGTTCTTGATTTTCAAGTTACCCTCCTGTAACTTGATATCCTCTATCACTTTGGATTGCACCAAATCCTCCTTGAAGGTTTGATATTGCTACAAATGTAATAATAATGAAATGTGCTTTATGCAAATTTTCATAAACATTCGAGTTAATTCAGAATCATGGATGGAGAATGATAGCTTTTCCATCATATTTCTCCATAATTTTGCATAATCCATAATTGGCTCGTCATCATGTTGCATTAAAGCATCCAGATCGAATAGGTTCACCTTTTTCTTGATTCTAAAGGAGAAGCATTCAAGAAATGCATCGACCAGTTCTTCAAAACTGATGATGATGTGTCTCTTGAGTTGATTAAACCACTCCCAAGCTAGGCCCGAGAGGGTTGTAATGAAGTTCTACAGGCTCAAGGAATCATTTCTTTTAATTTGAAAGAACATATCCAGAAAACTTGTAACATGCTCCTGATCATCCTCCTCTCCTTTAAACTTTTCTAGCCTAGGCATCTCAAAATGCTCAGGATAGGTCAAAATAGGCACTGATGGGCATAAAGGTTAATTATGAATCTTATTCAAGGTATGATTTTGATAAGCCATTTCTTGCTTCTCAATAGCTCTAACCTTTTCTACCAAGGCCTTATAGGCCTACGAAGATAGGAACTCCTCTTCTATGGATTGCCTTGGAGGTAATTTTGGAGGTATGTTCATATTCGGTCGAGGTGGAGGACTAGGCTCATCATCCACTTCAACTTGAAATATTTTAGGATATTCTTGATATAATTCATCTCCCAATTCTTCTTCATACTGCTTATGCCCATGATATTCAAATGTAGGGCACTGATTTCTATGTTGGGTCGTACGGTAAGTATCGATGTCTATATGGTTAGGGTGAAACTTTGGCTATGAAGCAGCTCACCTATCAATGCTCTCCTTGTAATCACTATGGGGAGGTAAATCGACACTAGTCAATCGGTCCTCCCTCTCAACACACTCATTTTTATCAAGGATGCATTGCTCACACATGCGTTATTCATATAAGCATTGCCTTTTGAACCTTTTCCTCTGAGTATTCTCATTTTTGAGGTATTCTTGCTCTACAAAAACTTCCTTCAATTGGTCTTGGATAATCTAACATCTCTGTTCTGACACCAATTTGCAAGATTTATCTATGTTATCAGTCGTATGAGGCCTCTGGTGTGTGCGCTCTGTTTAAGCATCTTTGTGAGTGTGTCCTCCAATGAATTGATCTGCCATGCTCCCACCATTTTCTATGAAGACAACATTTGCATTCAAGGGTCGCCTATACTCTGTGTCTGCATGGAATGCAAGGGCATGCATATCACAAGAACATTTTGAGCACTCTCCAGGTTCTATTACCCATATGTTCCATCTATTCCTAGACCCCATTGGTCTCTTAGTCTCTTCTACCCATTTCATGTTCCATCTGTTCCTTACTTGTGCATTATTCCTTTCCTTTTTGAACTTTCTATTATCCAAATTATCCTTATAAGTCTTACTCTCTCTTTTACTTACTTATTTTGACTCTTCTTATTTTCTGGTGTTTGAGCTTGACTCTACTTTTTTTGCTTCTTGTTTCCCTTGTTCTTATTTAGAACTAAGTCCTATTATGATGATTGATGACCTTTGTGCATTGATAGTCCTTTCTAAGGTCCTTGAATTTTCCTCAAAATTGTGTAGCTTGTCCTTAGAACCTTTTACTTCCATCCTTAGTGAAACTATCTCATGCCCTAATCTTTCACACTCTAGATCTTTTATCATTAATTTTTTGGCCATACCTTCTTCAATTTTTCTTGTCTCTTCAAATTTGATTTTGACGTTAGTGGGTTCTTGTAGAAACCTCGCTTTTTATTTCTCATCTTCTTGAGCTTGATCCCTTAATCCTGAGATCTCCCTTTTTAGTTCTTAAAGAGTAATCATAAGCCTTTCAACTCTTCTTGCTTTTTCAACCTTATCTCTCAAGTCAGAGATATCCTGTAGAAGCTTTGTCTTACATTTCTTATCTTCTTGTATTTAAGCCTTCAATTCTAAATTCTCTCTTTTGGATTCCCTTTTTTATTTTTCTGAAGCATCTTCTTTTTCTTCTATTACTGAAAGTAGAGTTTCTTCTTCATACCTATTTTGATTGTCCTTGTTATCCTTTCTCCAACCAATCTCTAGGATTTCATTTCCTAGAATATCATCTTCATTTTCACTACTACTAAACCCATTATAATATCTTGCATCATGGTCAATATTACCACAAACAAAACATTATTGTGGACAATAAGTTGCATGGTGACCTGTGTTCCCACATCTGGTACAAAACTTTATCAATCTAGATATTTCTCCATTTATTTGATTCATCTATTGAATCTATTTCCATGTGTCCTATCAACACAATAATATTAAACTCATCTTACTTTTCTTTCATGACCATAGGCATTATTTTATTCTTGTGTATCATGTTTCTACTCTTGCATTTTTTTGACATTTGTGTTCTTGTAGGATCTTCCTTCAAGCTGTTAAACTTCTTTAAGAGAAACCAGATCTGATACCAATTGAATAACACAAGCTTATACTAAGAGGGGGGTGAAAAATATAAGGTCACTTTTTACTTTTCTTTCCCAAATAGTATTAATCAATATAATAAATGGCAATATCAATAGCAATAACCAAAGCAATGCACCAATCATCACACACAATAGAGACACCACAATTTACGTGGTTCACCCAATGCGAGCTACTCCAAGGAGAAAATATTTTACTAAAACTTTCTCAATCAATCTCTTGGGAATCCTTCCCAATTACAATGTTTATGTATCTCTATCCAAAGGAGATGTTGATCCCATAATCTTAAGTTCATAGATATCTTCTATAAAAGAACTCTTTCCCCTTCTGCTCTGGCTAGTGATATTCTATAAGACTCTACCTCTCTATTGCACTAACTGGTGGATCTCTCTCCACTTGAAGAATCCTCACTCAGATATGTCTTCAGTTGTCCTAGATGTTGGATCTCTATCCACTGAGACTTTGTCCTCTATACTCTATCACCTCCAAAGCTCTATCAATAGGCTCACTCAGAACCTTCTCAAATCTAATCAATAGGCTCACTCAGAACCTTCTCAAATATTCTCAATAGGCTCACTCGAAACCTTCTCAAATATGCTCAATAGGTTCACTCAGAACCTACTCAAATCTTCTCAATAGGTTCACATAGATCCTACTCAAATATTTTCAATAGGTTCACATAGAAACTACTCAAATTTTTTGAATAGATCCACATAGAACTTGCTCAAATATGCTCAAGAGGTTCACACAGAACCTACTCAAATCTAATCAATAGGTCCACACAGATCCTATCCAAATATTCTCAATAAGTCCTATTTAGGACTTGCTCAAATCTGCTCACAAGCTCACTCATAACTTGTCCAAATATGCTCAATAAGTCCTCTTTAGGACTTGCTCAAATCTTCATATTTCACAAAAGCTTACACAAAATCAGTCAACAAGCCTTCTCAAATACTTATCTCAAATCAGCTTAACAAGCTCATACAAAGCTTGTCCAATCTCATAGAATCATAAAGAGAATTTTTAGAGACTCAATATGTTCTATACTCAAATGCTCAATAAATAATTCAATCTCATAGAAGCATAAAGAAAATTGTTAGAGACTATATGTTCTATACTCAAATCCCAATCTCAACTCAAATCAATATCATAGAAACATAAAGAGAATTGTTAGAGACTCAATATGTTCTATACTCAAATCTCAATCTCAACTCAACTCAAATTAGAATATACAATAGTTCATTTTATGGAACTTGAACAACCACTTCACACAATCACTTAACTAGGCTAAAAAAACTCTACTCAACCAATAACCACAAAGAGCAACTCTTTCTCACAAACCCTAGTACAAACATGAATAAACCAACTCAATTTTTTTTCAAAAATACTCAACAACAACTCTTCATAACAATGATAATCATGTTCTTTTCAGCTCAAGTTCAAGTTCTTTGCACAACAACTCACTCTAACAACAATGCTTATAAAACAAGGTTTAATAACAACTCTCAATCCAAAAAACCTTGAAGCATTTAACCAATCAGTTTCAAAAAGGAAACCACAATCAATCATTTTCACTCCAAAGATATTTTCAAAAATCAACCACCATAATCAGTCAATAGGAGAATGTGCCCATACCTTTTATGAAGATGAAGAAGCCTCTTTGGAAATCTGCCACAATCACAATATTATTTTGCCAATCTCAACAAGGGTTAGAGGTCATGAATAATAACACAATAATAGAAATATTATCTCAATAACACCTTATTACTCCTACTCAATAAAATGCACCATACCCTCTTATGCAAGAAATAAACCCTCAAAAGAATGAATCAAACTTACTTTTGAAACTCCTTGACAAAACCAAAAATATCTTCTTGCACACACCTTATTTCTCCCTCAAAGTAATCTAAACAAGTAGCTCTCGAAAAGAGCTTTCCAATGATATATAATATGATATATTTCCAAAAAGAAAATCTTCAGAAATTTCCCAATATTCTAGGGCATAGCATAACCATAACCACCTTTTTGCCAAACTCAAGAATATTCCTTGGTTCAAATATAATCAAGATTCTATGTCTTCTTTTTCAACCTTACTCAACAAATCATACATAACATATTCCTTAGATACACCTTATCAACTCCAATCTCAAAATAATAAGCAACACTTAAATGCATCAAATTTCTCTCAAATAATATCCAACATCATAGAGTATTTAATTTCTTCCTTAACCAATATTCAAAAATCATAGAACAAAGACCATCCTCCGAAACATAGTTGACATTATAAGCATTTAAATCATCGTCAACACCATACACCCTTTTCTCTCCATTACACTTAATAAAACCAAAAGAATATTAATTTTGCTAACCTTATACCTCCCAAACAAATTTTGGTAATACCATAGACAATGCAAAATATATTTTATTCACTGCCCTTTCGCAAAAATCAAAGTTCACGAGCATACCTCTTACACTCCTCAAAAAAAAGGATTTTGCGTAATTTGATCCGTCATATCCTCTAGCCAAATTGTTTGGCTAAACCACATGGGATATCCACGCCCACAATGAGGGAGGGAGAGGGGCCTCTCTCTTGTATTCGAACGAGTCTCTTCCTCTGACCATCGAAAAGGCTCACACGTATTGATCTCCTATGGTAATAATTGACAAAAGCATAACATGGATACAAGAATAAGAAATTGACAATAGATGAATCAATAAAACACACTTTATTCCATTATATTCAAAGTGAAAATCAAATTATAAGTACATACCTCTTAGAGATAATCATCTTGATACAATATTACAATAGGAGTGTGTTATTGTTCCCCTCTTAAGGGTAGGTGTGATCAAAATGCCCCAGAGGGTGACATGAACTGCCTTGGGGTAGAGTTAACCCCCTTCTCTGCGCTGTGGAAGGATTATGATATAGGCTCCTTTCTGCACCTGTCTTCCTATGAACAAGAAACAACAATACACAGTTATATAGATTGATATCCTCTCATTATGAGGCCCTTTAAAGGATTATACATGTAAATACCATCAAACTAATGAAACAAGAAAGCATAAAGAAAGGTTCTACGCTATTCTAATTGTATCAATAATTACACTACAATATACAAAACATGAATAAAAACATGATGCATTGAACAAATATTGAATTGAAAGAAATAAAGCATAAAAAAGATTCAATATATTTCTAACCACTACAACACGTAAAATTCCTAATTCCTACGGTCATAGTTTCTCTAAAAGTGCAATTTAACCTATGAAAGAACTAATCTGACTAACCTATGCAGTAAAAAGCAGATTGAGTAAGGTGATATCTAACCTATTGCAAACCGTAGTTGTGAGGGGCGGTCTACACTATAAACCATGATTGATAGCCATGGTTTGACCTCTGATGTGTTTACCATCAAAATTAGGGGAAGTGGAATTGACCTCCTTGTTCGAATTGATGTTCAAGGGTCACCTTTGTCGTCTTCTAACATATTTGGAGGTCAAATTGTTATGAAGGGCCTTCGCTCGCTTGGATTTGCGTTTCTTGATCCTCCTAGGAACCTAGGGCATCCATGGATACTTTATCATTGAATGGATAACAAATGGGTCCCAAATGCACAAGGTCATTATGCAATTTGACAGGTCTTCGCTGCTCTCTTGATCAACTAGTTTGCTCGATAATTCGACAGCGCTTCACTATGCAAATTATCTCTCCTCGATCCTCTCTTTCCCCATTGAAAAAGGGGGGTACTTATAGCATGCCCCTAGGGCTAGGGTTGGATTCATGGAGAAGCCAAAATCAAGAAGGTTGGTTAGGTCAGTTGGGATGGAAGCCTTTGGAATATTTTGTCCTCCAACTACCTCCTTCTAGATCTCTTGGTCGTTCCAACCGATTTGGCTCGGATGGATGGCCTAACTGAACTCTATTTCAAATCGTAGGTCACAACTAAGATCCAAAATGGAGACCACAAGTGTCAACCATGGTTCATATTGGAGACTGCAGGTTTGGGCTACGGTTTAGACTGCTTAGGCTAGAATGCCTAAATTGAGTGGTTAGAACCACTACTCTATCTTGGAGTCTATCCAAGATCCTTCATATGGTTTTGTAGCATGTCCATATGAGTAGTCACCCTTGACATGGTGCATTTTAGGTGTCTACAGATGCCCCTTTTGAGATGTGTTGTGAGATTGAACAATGTTGAGCAAAATAGACCTCCTAAAATGATGTCGAAGGTTCTATGATGATCATTAGTCTAATCAACATTAAATGCCCAAGGTCCAACAAAAGGACGCACATCCTGGAATCATTGCTTCTAATGTGGGAAGGATTACATTTGAAAAGTTTGCACTTGTCATCAGACATTCGAGTAGCTTTGGTGCTACAATAGGAGTTAGGCATATATAACCGACGGATGAGAGCTACAAATGAAATTTCATATTTGCTATTTGCCCCAAGCATAGGGGGAAGCTTATGATAGTTGTTAGCAATGATTCGTAAGGACGAACACAATTTTGAAAAGATCAAGGGATCTACGATCTCCAAGATCTTCTATTGATTTTTATTATGACTACCCCCTCAAGTGACGAGTCGATGAGGGTAATGAAAATGTCTGAAGCAACGAAATCACTTGACCATAATGAACGATCCTAAACAACATTAGATTTGAGACGTTTAATGCCTTGGATAGGCCTAGTTCAGTTTATGATTGCAATTTTGATTAGTATTTGCATATATCTCTCCCATGGAGCAGTTATGCTATGATAGTCGTCTTAGAAGATAATACAAATTCAAGAAGACTTGTGTTGAATCATATTGTTGATGATTTGCTAAAAAATGTCATAGAAGAAATGACAATTTTGCCCCAAATGTCCTTATTGTGATCTACTCATCTTGCCGAATTGCATGGATCACAATTCGTTGCAACCGCCAAGTGTATAGGATAAATCACTGAATACAAGGTGCATTTGGTTTTCATTTGTTTGATTTTTTTGTGTTGAATTTTGTATTTATTGGATTAATCCTGGTGCTTTTAATGTCACCAAATTCGTAATTTTGATCATTTATTTTGGATTTTGTCCACTGGGAGTCATTAATTTACCTTTTCAAACCTTCCCACGATGGGTTTTTAGCCCATTTATTATTGATTGTAGATCGTGGGTACGGTCGACGGTTTCCACTACCAAATTTTGGGGACCGCAGGTCAGATCTGTGGGCGAAAAACCCTAGTTTATGGACCGCAGATGTCAGCTGCGGTCCACAGTGACTAGGAGAACCTATAATTTGAAATTTTATTTGCAATTTGTCATTATTTTCCTATAACCTTGAGCAATTTGAGAGCTTTGAAAGAGAGAAAAACATTCCCTGATACGGAACACTGTCCAACTCCATAACTTGTACACTCATTCTTCCCTGATGGTAGATCCTGATCAACCATCTACTAGCCGAGGGTAGGGTGCGGGAAAGGTAACTTGAAATCGAGACCTCACACTTATTAATAGTAAAATAAACCACACTTAATAAATGTGGAAATTGAACCTCATTAAACTATCGGTAATGAACCCCACTAGTTTAGGCTAGATTAGAATTTTAATTTTATGCATGAGTGGTCTAGGAGGGTACCCTAAATGGGTGTCACTCCTAAACGTAGCTGGTAGATGCATTTCCTAGTTAGCAAAATGGGAACCGCAGGTTTTAGCTGCGGCCCCCAATTTGCAAATTGGGGATCGCAAGTTGTAGATGTAGTTCCCAATTTGCAAATTGGGGACCGCAATTTGTAGCTACGGTTCCCAATTTGCAAATTGGGGACCGCAAGTTGCAGTTGTAGGCTACAATTGCTTGTGTTTTTTTTTTTAACATTGCTTAGCTAGATTTAGCTTATAGTATGTATTTTTTTGCTTTTTAAAAGTTGACGTCTAGAGTGTGGGAGCCTAACTTGATGAAGACTCTCCGCAATGCCTTATCAGATGATGACCGAGCATGGTTCTGAGCTATCAGGTTCGGTTATGTCATGGATCTACCCACCATTAGGTGAGATCAGGCCTATATGACTATGTTGGCCTGATGTTGGAATGCATGGACCAACACATTTCACTACCTCCTGGTGAGATGACTATCACACTGGAGGACATCTACAGGATCTTCAAGATCCCTATCGATGGTAAGGCTATCATTTTCTCTACCTATACAACAAAGGATGCCATATTTTCTTCCATATTTGATGATCAGAGTGTCGACCAACAGGATGATGTAGACCATGGAGGGGTGCACATCGAGGACTGGTATTGGGATGACATCTTCTTTTCTTGAGAGGCCCTGTTCATGTACCTCATCGTTTAGATTGTCCTTCCAGACTCCTCGAGCGTGAGGATTCCCTGGAACATGCTAGTCCCTACTTGGAGGGTGCTTCAGAGCTTGATGGAGGAGCCATTGCTACTAGCCTAGGGGAGCACTTTATTATGCCAACTCTACCGGGAGCTATACCAGATCATGGAGCGAAGTTGTAAGGGCATTAACTGCAACCTTTTGCTATAGATTTTGGGATGGCAACATATCCGAATTGAGCATCCTAATGATCTACCTCTACGCATCACTACCCTAGATGTCGCCCATCATTGTTATGCTGCCTACTGGCCTCATGCTGAGGAGGGTGTCCATAGTAGGGCTCATGTTGGGTATACACACCATTATATTATTAGTTTTATGGCACTTGGGCCAAGGGATGTCGTCTGGAACCCCTACATGGATTTTCTTGTATGGCCAAAGGTGGACGAGTGGCTATGATGGGCCCATCGAGACAAATGGCTTATCTGGCATAAGCTAGAGGTGAGAGAGTACCAGTTTTTCTCTCGCATCCTACGATAGTTCGGCATGGTGCAGGACCTGCCAGATATGCCCCTTAGGTATAGACAACTTGCTCTGGAGAGGGATCTCCCACTAATAGTTCCACCGCCACTAGGGGATGCACCTGACGACTTCCAAGAGTCAGGGGTTGAGACTGCTGGGACCACTCCTGACTATGATGGGTGGTTGTCTCTTTTTAGATGGCATGATACTAGGCCTCTAGGCCAAGATCCAGTAGAGGCAGAGGCGACTGCGGCATAGAGACCATTGCTGAGGACCTATCAAAGATCGATCCTAAGGAGGATGCTCCAAAGGAGGGTGAGGTCCCTCTTGAAAATGTAGAGGGATAGCTGCTAGTACAAGTTGTTGACTTGCAGAGTCATATTGGGTGATTCCACATGCAGTAGCGAGAGAAAGATACTACCATCGCCACTCTGGAGGTGAAGGTGACTGACAGGGAGCAGTGCTTGACTGAGGCACAAGGCCAAATATAGGAGCTCATGACTCGAGCTAATGACATAGAGGCCTAGGTGCAGAGACTATAAAATACCCTAGAGTTGGCATAGGCATAGCGAACTGTAGTAGATGCAGAGATAGATCTCACTCGAGCGATGAGGGGAGCTACTATGGGGCCTCCTCAGGCTATTATTAGGCCTCCTAAAATACCAGTAGTATGTACACTAGCGATGCAAGATCTGACTATTGATGTGACACGACTACGCGATATGGTCATGAGGACCAATGAGATGCATGCAGCCTGGCTTGCTCGCATTGATCAGCTAGTCTACTATATAGAGATGTAGGGGCTACCAGTTCCTGAGGATCCTTTTGCCATAGAGTCATAGCATACTAGATCCAGGACTTCAGGGCAGTCCATAGCTAGCTCGAGTCATAGGACTCACAGGATTGAGAGGATGCACAGGTCCTCTAGCACACATACAATGAGGTTGCAGGCCAGGGCTAGAGGTCCAAGGCAGACATCAGGGACCTCCAGCCAGAGGACTACCCCACTACAGCTACCAGTTTCCTGTGCTGGGTGCATTAGGGTTTGGAGGCAGGCAAGATCCACAATAGGATCCACCATAGGTGCCAAGTCAGCTAGGAGAGTAGGCTCCAGAGCATAGTGCAGAGGGAGGCGACGAGAGCTCCAGTACAGGGGGAGTAGCCTCTATCTGGTTTTTAGCATCTGCCTACTACAGTTTGATGTATCATTTTGTGTGTAAGGTCGAGGACCTACACAGTTGTAGCCTACGGGCATTTTGTACTCCCTATGTACTCATTTGGACACATATATATATGATATGATCTTTCATGGCTCATTATGTGTAAATATGTATTGATTAATTTTTTATTTTATGTTTATTTGATGCACATGGATGTAATGCGTATTTAAATGTTATGTTTATATGATGCAATGTATGGATGTCATGCACTAGATAGATATTATTTTTTATGATGATGATATGCAGTGATCTAGATGATTAGATGTGCGACATATGATGTATGTAGATGGATGTGATGCTTATTTTTTTAACGCATATTTATTTTTGCTTTGTGGGCATGCATATATTTTATGCAGTTTATGATATGCTATGCAATGTATGGTAATGCATTATGTATAGAATCATAATCTAATGGAAACGAACCTGTATGCTTTAATAACTTTAAACATAAGGAATGAATGTAAACTGTGTATATCAAATTTTTAAAATATGACACCACAGAATGTATAACAATCATGCAAAATAATTGATAATTCTCATTACAAGAACTTAATCAATTAATCACCCTTATATGAAATGTAGTGAAATGAATTGGTAAAATGCTTAATGAATGATTATGTCATTTTGTACTATATAATCAGTGGTCGTCTAAACATCATTTTAGATCTTCATGCAGTTTCTATATTATATATTTGATTGTACTTTGTAAAATGCATTTTGAGTAATGAATGACTCGTATTTTTGCAGTATAATGATATTTGATATTTTGTTGCTAGTGGAGCACCTTGTTGGGTTTTTCCTTGAGACTCAAACACTCTAGTAGACCTCTTCAAAAATCACATACTAACTATACCAGGCTTGTATTTGACAAGGCTTTTGCCGTGACAAACCCAACTATTCATAATCCTTGTGTGTGCATGTGAGTATTTTTAGATAGATCGTAAGCATACCCCGTATGTCAGTCGGGACTCTTTCAACCCATATGTGAGATAGGGTTCCTCATATGATTGTATCATCCTTGTTTTAGCTTTGATTAGACTTATATAGCTAGACAATCCTAAGTACCTAGAGCTATCTCATCTTGTAAATTTATCAGGGGTACCCCTCCAAATGCAGGCGTGACTCTATCAACCCATTGCTACGTTTGGGGATCACCCAATAGAACTACCCCTATGATTGCAAGTGGGACTCTTCCAACCCATTGCTGTGATCGGGGATCACTCTATGACTTTCAAAAGGTGTACAATCCAAGGATTCAAGTTCTCACCCTTCTTACTTGCTCAGATGTAGTGATAAAAATCATTGTTAGTCCACGTGTTATCGCTTTCTTTGAGCAAGGGATTTTTATAGTTCTTTTGATTCACTATGTCACTTTTTATTTTGAACTTGAAATTTGTATATATTTTTTTTGCACTTTGTACCTTGGGATTTAACTTTTGTAACTTTGGGATGTATAGGGGAAATTCTTGTTCTTTTTACAAAGTACACCTTTCTAGACCAACTATTTGAAAAATAAGCAGGTCGGGAGACCCATATCTCTAGAGACCTAAGAATATTTTTGCGGTTTTCATCCTCTCTCGTCTTAGCATGATTTTATATTGTTTTTCTTAGTGACGTGATTCTGATATATCGAGACACTATCCCAACTAATGACCTTGTCTATAACAGCAAAATAAGCTTTCTACAATATCTAAAGAACCCACTAGCTATGGCTGAATGACAGGAAAAATTAATACACATAGGTCTCCACAATAGGTATCGTGTACAAATGCAATGAATAAAGATAAATGCAAGGGTGCATGATTGTCATACAAACGTGTGACTATTTGTAAAACTTTTATAAACACACTACACTCTATTGCGGAATGTAATGGATGAAAAATACCTAAATGCAATATGATGATGTGAATGCATGTGTGAATGCAGATGAAAATGCAAATGCAAATACTTTTGGATTTTAAGATTTATCAATTTTTTTTTGCACTTTTATATATATTTTATTGATTTTTATAGGTTTTTGAGCTTTCATATTTGACCAAACGATGAGTACATGTTCTTGGAGCTTTTTAGGGTTGACCAAGCAATTTTTAGAAATCCTTGGAGCCTTTTGACTTGACCAAAGGTTTTACAACCACCTTTGGAACCTTTTAGTTGACCAAACTCTCAGCAAGAGGGCATGAAGCCTTTTGGGATGATCAAGAAGTTATAGGAACTCTCGGAGCCTTTGGGTTGACCAAATGATTTTTGGGAATCCTTGGAGCCTTTTGACTTGACCAAAGGTTTTATAGCCACCTTTGGAACCTTTTAGTTGACCAAACTCTTAGCAAGAGGGCATGGAGCCTTTTGGGATGATCGAGAAGTTATAGGAACTCTCTGAGGCTTTGGGTTGACCAAGCAATTTTTGGGAATCCTTGGTGCCTTTTCTTGACCAAGCTTCTTAATCAGATAGCTTGGGGCCTTTTGAGATGACCGAGCGATTTAGACAAAACCTCTCAGGGCTTTTGGGTTGACCAAAGGGCTTATAGATGCCTTTGGTGCCTTTACTTGACCAAGCTTCTTAATCAGATAGCTTGGGGCCTTTTGGGGTGACCGAGCGGATTATAAAAAACCCTTAAGGCTTTTGGGTTGACCAAAGGGTTTACAAATTCCTTTGGTGCCTTTACTACACTCTTAAGCATAGAATGCCTTAATATGGATGATATTGAGAGGTTCAAGCTCGTCCACACCCTCTAGTGACGTTAGGCGATAGGTACTTGGACCAATATTTTTAGATATGATGTAAGGCCCTAGCTAGTTAGCCATGAATTTGTCTCACATGTCAAGCGGCAAATTGGAGTTATGTTGGTTTTATTTTAGCACAAGATCCCCAAATTCAAAGTCTCTTTGGTGGACTTTGATATTGTAAGCTCGTTTTAATCATTCCTGATAAATGCGAAGATGCTCGAGGGCATTCATGTGACATTCATCAAGCAACATAAATTGATCGAGGCGAGCTTGTTGCACGGTGTCATCATCGATGAACTATTTCAATGCGACACATAGCATTGGAATTTCCAACTCTAAGGGCATGATGGCCTCAGTGCCATATACTAGTGAAAATGGTGTTGCCCCAATGGGTGTCTGAATGCTAGTCCCGTAAGCCTATAGTACAATGGGCAGCTGTATATGCCAATCCTTGTGGCATTATTGCACTGTATTTTTCAAGATGGCTACCACAGTCTTGTTTGAGGCCTTAGCTTGCCCGTTTTCTTGCAGATAATATGGAGTTGCAAAATTGTGTTGAATTTGGTATTTAGACGTTAAAGACCGCATAGTTTTGCTCTTAAAAGAAGTTTCATTATCCGATATGATTTTGGATGGTATCAAAAAATGACATATAATATGCTCGAGAATAAATCCTATGATGCGAGCTCCAGTGGTTGTTGTAAGGGGAATGGCTTCCACCCACTTTGTAAAATAATCAGTAGCTGTGATAATGAATGTATGTTGGCCTGACGATGGAGGGGAAATCTTGCCAATCAGATCTAATACCCACTGAGCAAATGGCCGCCTGAATGGGTTGTAAGGCCTATGATGGCAAGTGTGTAAGATTAGTATGATGCTGATATTTAACGCATTTCTTGACATACACATTGCAATCCTTCTCCATAGTGGGCCAATAATAACCCATGTGAAGGATGTGTTTGATGATAGCCATGCCGCTGAAATGGCCATTGCACGTATCGTTGTGATCTTCTAAAATTTCCCAAGATGACTCTTGGGGCTCAAGACATTGAAGGACTCCTTCATAAATGCGTCGGTACAAAATATCTCCTATCAAGACATACTTAGTCGCTTTATATTTAAATGTGCATCTTGTGGCATGCGATAATCCTTCTGGAATCATACCAAGTTTTAGGAAGTCTTGTATTTGCAACATCTAGCTTTAACAAGCCTCAGCTTCGACTGCTAAGATGACCTGCTCCCCCTACGTATTTAGCTTTACAAATGCATACTGAGAAATAACCGTGTGGTGAATGGTAGTACCACTCCCCGTAACACTCTAATGACTCCTAGGATGCCTACTTAAGAAAGTCTTATGCTCTACAAAACCAATCAGCTGTTGGTTCCACAAAAATCATGTTGACTGACAATTTTTTATTAAAGGTTGCACGTTTCACTGCTGGGTGTGAGAGCATTCTAACATGGATGGTAGTAAACTTGACAGATGGATTCTGAGAGATCAAGTACCCCAAAGATGCCATGGTGTCTATGAACTTATTTAACGAATGAGGGATTGCCTCAATGTCATACCATTCAAGTTTAGCCATATAAGTCGCAACAAGATCTTTGTAGGCTTTCAGCATAGGACATCGACACTGAAAGATCCCCTTAACCTAGTTAACTATAAGTAGAGAATCACCAAAAATATGCAGTATTTTAATACCCATGGCGATGGCTGTGTGGAGGTCCAAAAGTAGGGCTTCGTATTCAACATTATTGTTGGTGCATAGAAATCTTAACTTGAATGACAAGGGCATTGGAGCTCTTTGTGGCATGAAAAACACTATTCATGCACCACCCCTTACTCACACTTTGAACCGTCAAAGAACAATGTCATATCAACATTATTCTCTGGTTCCTTAGGTTTGGGAGCTTCAAATATTACGAAGACCGCATCATATGGAAGCTCGATGGTTAGAGGCCTACTGTTGGACAGTGGTGCCTCAATCAATTTATCAGCTATGACTTGTCCCTTGATGGAATTTTGGCTAATGAATTGCAAATTGAATTCTATCAATAGCATGATCCACTTTGCAGTATGTGTGTTATGATATGTCTTACTCATCATGTACTACAAAGGATTCTATTTCGATATGACGTATGTTGTATGACTTAGCATGTAATGTTGTAATTTCCTGGTAGATAACACTACTGCTAAACGAATTTTTTCAACATATGCATATCCTGACTCATAACTCACCAAGGTGCGACTGATGTAATATACGGATTGCTATTTTCCTTGCACATTATTTTGGGCTAACATGGTCCCTAATGCAAAGTCGGTTGCCGATATATATAGCATAAAAGGCTCATCTGGCCTTGGTGGAGCTAGTACTGGCGGCGTTGCCAAGTATTGTTTAATCTCAGCAAAGGCTACTTGGAAGTCCTTGTACCAATAAAATGGGACTCCTTGTGTAGTAGTTGATTCATGGGTTGAAACTTATCTGATAATTGAGTAATGAATCACTTTATGGATTCTACTTTGTCCTGAAGGCTTCTTAATTCTCTGATATTAGTGGGAGGATGCATCTCTAGAACAACCATGACCTTTGCTGGGTCTACTTCGATGTGTCACTTATAAATGATGAATCCCAAGAGTTTACCTGAAGTTACACCAAATATGTACTTCTTAGGATTTAGCCTGACATTGTGCTCTATTAGGCGATCGAAGACCTTCCTTAAGATCTTTCCATGCTCTACTCGCAGCAACGACTTAGTTAGTAAGTCATCGATATAATCTTCTAATATTTTGTGCATATAGTCATGAAAAATATATGTCATAGCCCATTGATATGTGGCACCAAAATTTTTAAGACCGAATGGCATAAATTTGTAGCAAAATGTCCCCCATGGCATTATGAATGTGGTTTTATGTTGATCTTCAGGTTTAATTCGAACCTGGTTATATCTAGAAAACTGTCCATAATGGAGAGCATTTCGTGACCTGTAGTGGCATCTACCAGAGCATCGATATTTGGCAACGAAAATGAATCTTTGGTTGTTGCCTTATTGAGATCTCTAAAATCCCTACAAATACAGACCCTTCCATCTGGCTTTCCTACGGGCACCATATTAGAAACCCACTCTAGATAGTCGATGGATATGACGAACTCTACATGCAACAACTTTTGCAACTCATATTTTACCATTAAGGCTATTTTTGGATGCATCTTTCTAAGTTTTTGCTTGATTGGATTCTTCGACAAATCTAGCTAAAGGTTATGAGTAACCAATTTTGGATCTAGACCCAACATATCTTTGTAAGTCCAAGCAAAGAGATCAGGTCTCTCTTTCAGTACAGGTATGATGTTATCATGCTCATCCGGAGTGAGACTCTCTCCAAATCTAACCTTCTTTGGATTGGTGGGATCTTTACTGATATCCACATCGAAGGTTTTCTCTAATGACATATGGGATCCCTCCTCAAGATGGTAAGGTATAGGAATCAGATGGATGTTGTTAGTCGGGTTCACATGTTCCTCTTGGGAAGCATTCTCGGTGTGATAAACATCATGAGCGCAGCCTGGTGTGAAATGAAATGGTTGCAGCATTTCTTCATTTGGGAAGAAATCTTTAGGTTGGACTAGTGAATCAGCATGATCCCAATAGATAGCATCCATGTTCAGATGCAATAGTTTGGATGAATCTGTTGGATTATAGAGTGGAGTGGTTAGATCGATGAAGACCATATTGATGGAATGGAATTGATCTCTAGAACCACATAGATATAACTCTATCTCTGAAGCGTAGCTTCTATACCCAAGATTTGGTTCGGATGGTACAAGGACAAATAGATCCTCTCTGTGAGATGCTTGTATAACTGGATCATCCTGGTGCACTGGCTATAGAATGGGATCTCTCAACTTAAGGAGCTCTGCATACGTAGGCGAATCAAGAAAGAGTTCCTGATACCTCTCTTCGAGCTCTCTTCTTTCCCTTAGGCTGTGATGGAGATTGATCTCTCAATGCAAACCTACAACTGTAATAGGTGGGGGACCTCTAGGTGGAGGCCTATTGCGTAAGTGGTGAGGTCCCAGATAGGCCATATCCATTGATTCCTCATCATCATTGTTCAAATAAAATACCTCACTTCCCTCCTCTTCTAAGGAGGGATTAGGCATATGTGGTCCCATGTATCTTATCCTACGGTCGCTATCGTCACTATCCGGATAAATTCGATAGAATGATCGTATATATGATACTACCACGTAAACTGGTGCTGCTCCTTCCTCAAAGCACTTAGTGTTGGGAAGGACTTCCTCCATAACATGCTTTGATTCCCTAGGTAATAGATATTATGGATACACAAGCCTAGAATTGATCCTCTCATCTACATCACTATGGTCATTACCATGGATGGGCCACTCTATTGTGTCTGTGTATAGTGGTAGATCCGTTGGGTGAGGCTTTAAGTAATCCTCCTCTATTTCATATTTGTAATCACTATCGACTATGGAGTGCTCGTTCACCTCTTCCACTTATTCCATAGGAAGTAGATGGCATATAAATGTCAGACCTGGTAAGGTCAGCCTGATTTCCTCTTTAGATTGATCATCACTTGAGGACTCATCATCTACATCATAACTAGGCCCGCTCATCTTAGAGGTGGACTCCACTCCATCATCATCGCAAATATCTCCTAATTTGAGATCGCCTATAGTATGGGGGTCATGCCCATGCACACCAGTATCATTGGTAGCACCACGGATTTGGTTACCCAGGTTATCTCTGGGGTTATCCTCTAAGGGCTTGTCATGGTATGAATTAGGTGACCCTATGGTAACAAATGATATCTTTTGGTGAATCCTCCAACAGTTGGAAGGATCAGGGTGATATGGAGTAAAATCCACATTGTCCCCCAGACTCAAGTACATGCGATCTAAGGATGCAACAAGCAAATCATCATGACCATGTACTTGTAATCCTAACCCGAACCTATCAGTAGCCAAATGATAATGAGGTTCGAGTGGAGTTCTTCGTCCTTGTTCTAAAAGACCAAGGTTGCGCCCATGCCAATGATATGACTCAAAAATTGGCATGGCATATTTTGGGTTGGAAAAATAGCACACATTCATAGTGAATGGCTCATCATCGTCCTCATCTACGGACATTCTAGTGGGCGCTTGATCTAGCCTTGCATATACAAAGTTTGTCTGGTTTGGTGGCTCACACAATGGCACTAGAGATCCAATCAATAATCGATGGATGTGCGGTCGGCCCATCTCTTGCACAGTTTTCAGGATAGGTTCGAAAGTAACATTTTGCACAAGATACTCACCCAACCCCGTGCTAGCAAAATGAACAGTCACCTGTGGTGCAGATGACCTTGCTGAAGATGCAAGTGAAGCAGGCTGAGGTGCCTCCTCGACTTTGTCTTGAGGTTCTTCCACATCCATGGGAGTGGAAGTCTTATTAGCAATTTATCTGGGCACTTGATTTTCCACTTTCTCACCCAATTTTGCCTTTAGCTTCTTGACTTATTGGTGCATCGCTGATGCAGTCAACTTTAGAGAAAGTGTAGTCATGTGCTCAGATCTATGTGACACAGATGTCGATGGTTGAGCATGGGATGCTGGTTTGCCTATTGAGATTTTAACTGACGAGACAGGTCGTATATCTAAGTGCATTGACAAGAGTACAAAACCCCTAGGCAAATCTGTTAAGTTCATGAACTTGAATGGTTCTTCGTCCAAGGACAATACATGAACTTGTCCCTCATGAATGTATCTCACACATTGATGCAAGATAGAGGGAACACAATGCATTTCATAAATCTAAGGTCTCCTGAGCAGAATGGTGTACTGCATGGCACCCTCTATCATGTGACACATCACAGAGATGGTCTTGAGTCCCACTTGAATAGGTAGAAAAATTGTACCAACCGTCGAGCATAGCACATCATTAAATGCCCTCAACGTAAAGGTGGTAGGTACAATGTGTGACTTGGGTAGCTTGAGTTGGCTCAGTGCCTTGGTTGTGATTATGTTGATCGAGGACCCGATGTCAATCAAGACCCTTTTGAAAGGCATGTGGTTAACACATGTGATAATATGCAGCAGCGGGTCAGCCATAATAGTAGTAACCATCTTCACTTCATGATCATAAAATTGTATCATGGGTTCCTGACACTATTGTACATGTCCCATAAAATTTGTAAATGCATGGGCATCTTGGGACTGTACCTCAATGGACCTCAGAATGTCCATAAGAGTCTCCCTGTGTCTAGGGGATTGTTGAATAAAATTGTATATTGACAACTTTGCAAGAGCTGTCTGTAGGTTCTGAACTAGTTGCTCCTTATGGTCACCATCGGCCAAGCTGGTGGGCCTGACATGTTCTGAGCTGGCCATTGATCCGACGTAGCTTGTATTCTAATGGGAGCACGAGGTCAATTCAGTTGGTCGTACCTCCCATGTCTAGTAATAATATTGACCATACCTACGAACCCCTGGATAGGTGGTTTGATTCACACTTGATTGACCTGGTCGACATTGTTACGAGGTGCCTCGTGATTAGATAGCGGATTCTTGAAAATCACAATGTTTTTGTTGTCGGGCACCTATGGGTTGCCTTGTACTACCAGCTCTTATTTCTCTATCATGTTTTGCATTATGTGTTTGAAGGACCAACATGTCTCGATGTTGTGGCATTTCACTCTATGGAATATGTAGAACAGATCGTCTTGATTCCTCTTTGATTTTGGCACATTTGGATCTACTAATTTGACCTCAGGCAATCGTATGGCCTTGGCCTCGCACAGTTGATGAAAAATCAAAGTCATTGATTCTGTCAAGGGTGTGAACTAGTGATGTGGGCGCTCTTCTTTATTTTTTCCCTTATAGTTGTTTTTGCGTGTCTCGTAACATGTAGGAGGAGGTTGATCTTGATAATTAGGCTTCTACTGTCCCTTGTATTCTCCTCCGAGATTTAGTACTACTTGATTCACGTGGGCTTGCTTGCCCTGTTGTGTCGTAGTACTCTTTTTAAACCCCTCTTTCCTGGTTTTGAGCTTCAAGTTGTCTTCTTGCAACTTGATGTCCTCGATCACCTTGGCTTGCGCCACGACTTCCTCGAATGTAGGGTACTACTATAGCTACAACAATAGCGATATGTTCTTGGCACAACTCCTTGTAAAAATTCAGGTCAGTTCAATTGTAGGAATAGGGAATGGTAGCTTTGCCATTATTCTATGTGTATTGACCCAAATTTTTCATGCCCTTACCTTCAGGCTAAAGGATCCGTTCCCGGAAGGGGGATGCAAGAAGGATGAGGTGATACCTCGGAATGAGAAGCCCTTTGAAGGTTGCACCTCTCGGGGGAGGGGTATCAGGGTGAATTTTTGATGAATGGTGGGGTTCACCAGGAAACTTTGAGTGGCAGTTTCCACGCCTAGGTTGAGAATGGGTTTGATGTGTTCATTTTTATACTCAATCATTCAGATTCCTAAGTTTGGCCAAAATGAATCTAAGCTATTCTATATGCAAATGCTGATTTACATGAATACAAAAAGCATAAATAAGTGCTAAATACAACAAGTATGCTAAATGAGATAGAATATACCTGATTCTAGATGTCTGATGAAGACTTTAAAGCTTGTAGAAGTCCAGATCATCTTGGATATGACAGGATCATCTGAGATCAGACAAGATCGTTGCTGATCTAACGAATTTGTTTGACGAATTCGTCAAAAACCTACAATCATAGAAACAAACACCAAAAACCAAAAATGTGACTACAAGAATGATACTAAATGATAGAAATGATAGAAAATTTGCTTGAATGATAACTCCAGAATCAAATCAAAAGAAATGCATCATTTTAATAACTTATTTTAACTTTATCATGCAGTTATGCTAAATGAGGTGAACTCCAGGATGCAGAATAAGAATAAACCAAACTAATGCAAAACAAAAACAAGAAAGAAAGGCAAGAAATGCAAACCCAGGGCTCTGATTGCCCATAATATGGACTACAGTCGAGATCGCCTGCAATCGTATGAGATTTTCGTGGATGTCGACAGGATCGTCCGTAATCGTCGAAATCGCCTGTGATGATCCGAGATTGCTCCAACTGAAAAACAGTAAAATTCCTGCAAGAAAATTGCAAAATATTCCATGCAAACGATGGGGTGAAGATATTCTAATGCACAAAAAGCTAAAGCTGCAGAGAAATCATCCAAAAGGAGAATCAGAAGGAGAGCCAAGGGGATAAACTGAGAAAATCCTAGTTTATATAGGATTAGGGGGAGGTTAGGAGGTTGGAGATCATCCCAATCTAGGAGATCTCCAATAGAGGGATATCTAATTGCATAGACGCACTTTTGCCTAGGTTAGAGAGGCTATTGAAACAAAAGCTAATTATGAAAATTTAGTTTTGGGACAAAATCATCTATACGTTCTGTTCCAAATGGATTCGTCCGATCTAGGATGATTTTGTCTGATCGGCGACGATATCGTCCAATGGTCAAAACAAATCCTAAAAATGGCATGGAAAATGAGGGGAGCGGTTAACGGGCAATTTTGGGGTTAAAATTCAAATTTTAATTTTTTTACTAAGGTTTAACTGTGCCAATTTTAGGGTGCTACATTTTCCCCCCTCTTTAGCAAATTTTTCGAAGAAAATGCGTTAAATACGAGTCCTTCACGCTTTACGAGAAAGCAAAAATTTATTCCATTTTTTAGATGATGATTCTAGGTCAAATCATATGACTGCTTACTATGGTGCCCCTCCGTGTTTTTACCCAAATCAAACATTTGAGGTAAAAGCACGAAAAAGCAAAATTAAAAATGTTGTTTATTGGTTTTTAAATAAAATTAAGAAAAATAGGGTAAAACCCTAATTCATTGTTACTGTTCATTTTTTCTATTTTTAGAGCTCTGTAGGAAAAATGGTTGAAACGACGCATAGATCGACGAAGGTCTGGTGCGGGCTACGGGTAAGGATCTAAACTTAGTGTAGTATGATTTTAGATTGATTTATGTGATTTTTTATTTGAATTTTGACTTTTTTTGGGGCATTGCGGCCATTTTTAGGTCGTCAATGACGTCGAGACGAAAACTTCCCCATTTAGTTGAAATCGCCCCTAGGTCATCGATTTCGTCCAAGGGCGAAATCGGCAGAATAGGGGCGATTTCGTCCAACAAGGGTCAATTCCCAAGTTTGAGAAATCGAAGATGATTTCATCCTAAAAAGGATGATTTGACTCAATTTAGGGCGATATCATCTAATAATAGATGGTATCAGGTTTTTTTATGAAATTAAGTTGATTTAAATTGCATTTAATTGATTTTAATAACTGTTTATTAATGAATTTTGGTGTTTTGTTGTTTATTTTTGCAGATGGGATTACTAAAGATTTGAGAATGGAAATACGGGGGTCTAAGGGATGACGTGGCCATGCTCGATCAGGCGAAGCGAGAACGAATGGCAGAGTTCAGTTTACAGCATGTGGCAGAAATGCCACAAATACCAATAGACATGGGGCTGCTGATAGCCCTAGCAGAGAGATGGTACCCGAGGTCGTCTTGCTTTCGATTACTGATAGGGGAGATGGGTCCCACTTTGGAGGATGTATGGAGGATCTTGAGGATCCCCATACATGGTCATTTTATGACTCCTGTGGCCAATCAGGGCCATGCTATGATGCGGTTGTGCGGTGACCCGAGCTTCGCCTTGGAGAAGGGCAGAGTAAACATTGAGTCATCGAGGCAGATGCCTGGGGCATCTCGGTTGATTCAAGTTTTGATAGGGGTGGTAGGTGGTCTTATTATGTGCCACCATAGTGGGTGCAGATTACCATGGCTCCTTTCAGATGTGGTCTGCGACATGAGAGACCATGGGTACAAATTTGCATGGGGCAGCTTTGTATTGTTATGGTTGTATAGGATCCTACATGGTGTCGTATATAAGGGAGGTTGATGTATAGTATTGACATCACTACTACAGGTGTGGTGCTAGGAGCACATTGCAGTGTGAAGGCCGGTAGGGCTTCCATTGATAGGGGTTTATCGAGAGAGACCCCGAGTTTTCTATTGGTGGGCTCGAAGAGGGTCACAGTGGCAGATAGATCTGCCAATGTCTCAAAGACTACTAGATGACCTCATCCTTGACAAGATTACCTAGAGGCCATGGAGGGAGAATCCAGGGTGGGGAGAGGACGAACAGGAGTTGGCTCACATTAGGTGAGTTTGCTGGCTGAGGATGGAGCGGGGAGAGGTAGAGCTCCACCACTACGATCGAGTTTTGCAACAATTCGATCTATAGCAGGGGATCCCTTCTCTCAAGGATTATGAGTATTCCCAAACTGTCCGAGATAATACCACATTGAGCGAGGCTCCGAATATGCAACGATTCTGGAGCCAGGACATGGATGATGTCCACATTCAGCCAGTGGATGGGGACAATGCTAGGGTCACTGATGGATACGATGCATGGTACACAGGCATCCACCCTCCTTGGATGATGAGGGCACAGGGTATAATACATGTGGTTGTGCATCGGATGGGGAGGCGGTGCCAGGCTGCCATTGATGCAGTGAGGGGTCATGAAGGGAGAGAGCAGTGATGGTCTCCTCAAGAGAGATGTCAAAGAGTGCCACAGGCTTTGGAGAGACCACAATAGCAGGAGAGGAGGGAGGAGGGACTCCCTTCTTGGTAGGGGGAGAGGCCACCATCACCTGATAAGGGTAAGCGTGTCGAGGTAGGAGAGAGCAGCGAGATGGCGGCTCTCCGGGCAGAGAATTCCTACCTCTGAGCTGAGGTGCAGATACTTCAAAATGAGGCTACACGACTTAGGGCACAAAACGGAGGGGCGAGCACTCGAGATATTGCATGGGATATTGTCCAAATCGTGTTCTACCAGGGGTTATACTACCATGTGGTGCCAACAGAGCAGAGGATACTGCTACCAGCCCCTATTACGGAGCCTGTCATGATGGGGTCATCGAAGACATCATCATGATCGACGTCCAGGACTCGCGACACCACACAAACTTTGATGGGGCTACCTCCTCCACCTTAGTGGGGAGAGGAGATGAGGCTGAGAGCTCGAGGGCTTCTCGAGGCTAGCTGCTCACTGACTACAGACTGTATATATATTTTTGAGAGGATTGAGTATGCCAAGGTATAGATTGTGGCATACCAATCCAGTTTGGATACGATGTACATAATTTTGATATATATATATATGATATTTTTGTGATATGACTTGTGCATATGTTTTATAATGCTTTAATGTTTGAATTGTTGATTGATGATTCATGTAATTATGTCATTGGAAATATTATAATTTTATGTCATGCTATAAAATTTAAATGAAATAATCTGATGTAAACAAATTGGTTGTTTGTGGTGTGATTTAATGAAAAATAGAAGGGAATTCTAACAAAAATTTCAAAGGATATTATCGCTGTTATATGACCATTTCATGGAGTCGTCGCTCGCTAGGTCGTCAAGCAAATACCAGTATAGAAATATTGCTAAAAGTAAAAGAGTGCTTAAGAGACTGTCTTAAGGATTTATGTTGTGATGATGAAAAAATGATGATGGTGATGATTTGTTTTCAGATTTTTATGAAAATAGTATGCATGAAATATAAAAAAAATATGATTTTTTCTAGGCATAAATTCCTAAGTAGGATAGAAATTTGAATGATTGCCTAGGAATTATACCATCATTGCAAAACTGAATGTTGACATAATGGGATGAAATAAAAATAGTGTTCATTATTTTTAAAGCATAATTGTGTGACAATGATTTAAGCCATATGTTTTGTGATTTAAATAAATGGGAGATAAAATTAGAACAA